>JBCEWB010519885.1:0-37165 GCA_039654565.1 Peronia peronii | reverse complement strand
CATATATTATATATATATTATTATGTATCCGGTCCGGAAAAAAAATGGCATGCAGTGAATAAGATTTGGATTTCTCTGCCTCTTCTCCCTGCTCTTCATCCTTTCAGCCCTTCTCCTCACATCCAATATCTATGTTTTGTTTTCTTTTAAATTATTAACATAATTTTTTAATATATATATATTCTTCTTACCTTTACTTCCTCTGACTACTCCCCCCACCCCTCCTTTCGTCTTACATTCCCTCTGGCTTGTTGTTCTCAATAAAATAAAATCCTCGTAACTTGCACATATTTTTAATGAATTTTCTCAGCTCTTCATTTCATTATACATCTAGGATGAAACTCACTTCTGTGTATATCAACATTTCAATTCACCAGTGTTTCGTGCAAATAATGATTTTGCAGTAAATACTTCGTCTACAAGGCCTGTGTTATTTCCTGTGTACTGATGTTTAGCAAGCACCTGTGTTGGAAGATACAGAAACAACAAAAGTCACACAAAACAAAGCCTCCCTGTTCAAGTTTATTACCTATACCCGAGAACTAATGCGATATTATGCGGTGAAGAGTTTCAACATTCTCTGTCTGTTTTTAAATCAGATATTCCACCGAGTTTTGCTTATAATATGTTCTCTTCTTTTTGGGAGGCTTTGATATTTTTTTTTTATGTGTGATCAAAAAGCATTCACAATTATGAATATGTTTAATTGGGCTTATTCTAAACTTCGGGAGATTAATGTGTGATTATGGGGTGAAAGAGAGAAAGAAAGAGAGGTGAGCTAACAGAAAGAGAAAAGGGAAGACAGAAAGACAGGGTGGAGGGGAGATACAGAGATAGAAAGAAATAAACAATGAAAGATGGAGCAGATGGGAGAAAAAGACACTACATTCTGTGATAAATACATAGAACACATACACACGCTAACTACATACACATACACATTTTCATGCTCGAAATTCATTGATGTAATTCTGTCTCACCAGTACGATTTTGTCCCTTTGTTGACCGATTTTTTTTTTTTTCAGTTATTATGAATACGTATGTTAGTCATTCAGAATGTGTGTAGTTCAACAGGAGGCAGCTGAAACTGCCCTGGAATAAATAGAATATCTACATTTCCGGTCCTCTTTAGACCTAGATATTATGACAATAACGGCATTTTATGCAGTATGTGTATCGTGAACAACTCTTTCGATTCTCAATTCCAGTAGCAGTACCTCCTTAGCCCCCCTCCCCCTTTCCCCTCTAACCGCTTCCCCCAAACCCTTCGTTGATTAGATACCACCAATCGTGTAATTTATAAATATCCTAATTCTTGTTTTTCTGAATATAGATCATCATAATAGATTCTATATGAATTATTTTGTGGTTCGATCCTCGTCGATGGCAAAACTTGAGAGATCGTGTTCCAGCCACATGAAAGGTTTCTTATAGATCTAAATCCAAGCCATTTCATACACAAGAAGGTTTAACTATGATTGTAACTTCAGACCACGTATGTTCAGGATATCAAGGTTGTGGAGTCGCTAATGTAACCTTTCTTCACTGTCCTTTATAAGTTCAGGCGCGATGCCAGACTTCTAAATCTTTTACGGCCATCATTAGCGTTTGTAAACCCCCTGTGCTGGAGCGCCAGACATAACAGATGGGTCGGAACCACTGGTTTTGTTTTGTTTTCCGGTATTTGTTTGTGTGTTTTCCACGCTTACCTCATACCTGAGTTGGTTACTTACATCAGCATTGAGCGTGAAATTTCATCAGACTCCTCGATGTGGGTTCTCAGCAAATTCCATTGATGGGTAAAAAGGCAACATGCTAAATCAATGTAACATTTATTTCGAGACGTTTTACTCATGTGTCATGGGACCCGTAGAATAAAGAAACATATGAGACTTTCTCGGTCATGTCAGCCTACTACTAGGTCATACGAATGTGTGCAGACACATCACTCATGCACAGGATTTCTGGATTTTGAAGTAAAATCTATAATTATTTGGTATGAACTCAGAGCTGTAAGGCCACAGGAATCATTTAGATCTAATCTCTAAAATCAACCCTACCATACATGGAGAACTTTTTATGTTCTCTAAATTATATGTTGAATTGCTGTTTCCGCAATCGCCACTGATTTACTTACACTGCTGTGATTGTTTGGCAACAAAACAATACAATAAATGATAAATTCTTCTATGATGAAGAAACTGCTGATATTTAGAAGGTTCCGAGCAAGCACTCCTCTTTACAAAAGCACAGCGCGTTGTATTGGACTTTCATTCTTAACTACCGGATTCGATTTGGAAAATGAGCAGAATCATTATAATTGTGGTGAGTGTAGATGAATGGTCACTTTGGATGTGTACAACAAGAACATTATCACCTAGTCAACAGAGATTGTGAAACTTCCTTGTCGAATAATACAAAAGATTTACTACCTAGGGTACGAATCAAAACGGTCCAGAAGAGGCGGTAGCAATAGTGACAGAGAAGGAATAAGAAGATGGATATGATGATCGCGTTGATTATGTTGATAAGAGATCAGAGCGCGAAGGTACAATTATAATGACAAAGTGTTCAATATATTGTCAGGAAAATCGTAGAGCCTGGATGATAAGCTAAACATCAGGTAGTAATTAATTATTCTTGATTATGTTACATAATTTAATGTGACTGTTTGAGACCGGAGACTAAAACCAACGGTAGCAGGTCCATATAACCCCATGAGGACGGTTCACCACCCCAGTTTTCTGTCAAACGGATAGTTTCCAGCAAGCTATATGAATGAATGAATGTGTGTGTGTGTGTGTGTATGTGTGTGTATGTGAATATGTTTTTCTGACATCTCTCTATATCAGGCACGGTGCAGAAGTGACTCACGGGGACAGAGTGACCTCCATAATAAAGATAGCCTAAAAGAAAGTCAAACAAATACAGAAAAGGGGGGAAGCAACAATAAACACTATATAAAAAAAAGGCAGAAAAAGAGGCGACAAATGTTAACACAATAATGTGAGACTAATCTGATAATGCAAGAAATGTGCATCTGAGCGAAGTAGGATATTTCAAGTGAAATAAGCAGAAAAGAGTTTTAATGGAATGAATCTGAGAGAGAGAGAGAGAGAGAGAGAGAGAGAGAGAGAGAGAAGGGCCAAAATAACTTTCTTGATTTTTATCAAGATCACTTATTGGTAACACAATTCTGGCGCCATTTTCAGCAGTTGTTCTTGATACCTAAATAAAATGAAGTCACTTCACGAATCGGGGTCGCAGAGTCAGCATGGATTGTTTACTCTCTCCTCTGTATGTCAGAGATCACGGTCATTAATATACTGTGTCATAACATTTTTCTTTAATCTTGGAGATATATACTTATTGGAACCATGCCTTTTATCTCCCCACCACACTCCACCCTACGTTCCTTCCCAAATACAA
The DNA here is from genome assembly GCA_039654565.1 of Peronia peronii. NCBI lineage: Eukaryota > Metazoa > Mollusca > Gastropoda > Systellommatophora > Onchidiidae > Peronia > Peronia peronii. The sequence continues at coordinate 33,736 of JBCEWB010519885.1, read as the reverse complement.
CGTCCCGAAAAATGATTCAGATGTGAAGCAGACAGATAGAAAGTTAGGACTTTATTATCAAGACCTTCAATCTTGAAATGTAATGAGTAAAAGATGACTAGGCAAGGAGAGACAATACGAACATGAAGGCTGCTGTTCAGATCTGTCATCCATAAGTTAAATATAGGAGGTATAGCACGTACACGTATGAGACTCCCTGAGCGGACGTGAGTCTGTGAAAGTTGTATCTGGCTCGCACACAAAATAGCTGGGTGTCTGAATAACTGAATGGAAATAAGCCAATCATGTCGATGTCTAAAAAGAGAGAAAACTCCGAATAGATAGGGCAGAGAAAAGCTGAGCTCAGCTGTCTAATACTGTTCTTATTCCTGCCAGGCCCCGCGTCTCTGCTTACATCTGCTGTCCATTAAGCCTTTATTTATTTGCTGCTCATGCTTTGATTGAAGGGATAATATTTGCTCTTTCATCAAGGAAAAAGAATGGCGGTTTATAATGGATGGAAAATCCCACACTGGCCACTTTGTGTTTGTAGGCGGTTAGTGAGGATATGTGACTGTGTAGCTGTAAGGGAATGTGTATGAGATTATGGGTGTGGTATGTGTGGGTGTGTTTGTGTGTTGTTTGCATGTGTGTTCAGAAATACAAGCTTCCCTCCGACAGACGCCTTGTGAGCGCCCCTCATGTTATTATCTTGAAATTTGGTTCACTAGAGTTCAAGGTATGTCAAGGTTAAGCAGGTTTTATCTTTAAATTATGGCTTTATCGACTGATAATTCCGTGACGTAGTGATTGAAGAAAATTCACACAAGCATTTATTAAGAAAACTCGTGAGAGCTGTAGTATAGTATAACAGCATAATTATCCTACACTTTTATAATTATCTGAAATGCATACGATCTCAAAGCAAGTTTGTTTCTACACGTTAGAAATAGAGGCCGAGAAGAAGAGACTGAGGGGAAGAACAAGTGAAAGAGAAAGACAGACAGGGAGATGGGAAGAGATAATATGCTATGCTGTGTGTGGTCATTAGCGTACCATATGTCCACAAAAATTAATAGCAAACAGATGTCTAAGTAGTAATGTGTTTCATGTTATCTTGATTTCCGTCGATTAGAATTCATATTAACTAAACATGTATTCATATTTTCTATGGCATCACTGTGCCGAAAAAAAAGGAAAGTTTTTCAGTTTGGGTAGATATCATCATGGCCCAGTCACGCTTATTACTAAAGCCAATTTAAAGCACTGGGTGTAACATAGAATAGTCCTTCCCAGCCTCAGAAATCAAAGACCTGTAGAGTGATAAAAATAATAATTTTGAAGATTGTTATTGTGAACATAATGCATTCTTTGAAAGAAAAATGAGTTAGTTGTATTAATGGAACTTTGAAGATCTAGGCTTCACCAGACCAAAAACAAATAACGATGAATTGAGGCATTACTCGACACTCTTTACGTTTAGATTTTCATGGCTATGAATTCTGTACGTTCATTTAACTGCCTCTTCAGTGTTCAAATCAGTGGGAGATCGTTTTGACCAGTCCTATTACTTTCTTTTGCCAAACACAAGAGGTGTTGAGCAAGCAATGTAATAAAAAAAAAAACTTTACTTTTTGGCATTCGAAAAGTTGATCACAAAAAAAAAAGGGTGGGGGTAGGGGGGGGGGGGGAGGATAAAACTATAACAACAGGTAGAAAACATTTTGTTATCAACAATTGCAGCGCTGCTGAGATTTTTTGTTTTCGCCGCACAAACAAATCAGCCGCTAAAATTATATATTATTTGAAATGATTAAATTTATCAGATTAAAGTACTGACGTAAACGGGTCCAAAACAGCAATGTAGAATCCAAGTGAAATAGACTTATGTCATGCTATGGTTCTTGAATTTTGACCTAAGGTCCCTGCATGGACGATGCTGGAGTGAGGAGACCAGACGGAGCTGAGTGGTCGCCCCTGGACTGTGTCAAATGCGTTTGCCGCAATGGGAACACTCGCTGTTTGCCGGCCGGGTGTCCGAACCTAAGCTGTGCAGAGGTAGGTTGGTTTGAGTGTCGTGAAAAAAAGACTAATAAAGCCTCACCGGGGCGTGTGTGGGTGTGTATGTGTGTGAGAGACAGATAGACAGACAGGCAGAGAGACAGACAGAGCCAGACTTGCGTACATGTATTATGCAGACCACAGAATGATGCTACCGTGTATTATTATACAAGTACTAGTTGATAGTTTTTAGGACATGCTGCAATTCACTGCATGCTGCAGTTAACTGACCTTAATCTGGAAGTAGTAGGCGTGACTTATGACCACTTGTTTTAACATGTTGTTATGTGGATTTCATTTGAACTGCAAGCAACACACGTAATAGCATTTCTTATATGAACCATAATATACGAGTCCTCTGTGTCGGTGTTCCAGTTACAGATGACATAATTGCTTTTCTCAAGACTCTTTAAGGAACCAAGTTATGAAATACACTCCGATGAACTACACTGTATTGTCCCCCTGAAAAGTTCATAACAACATAACAAAACATTGATTTGCAACATTGCACATTAAGATCTTGAATTATTTCTGTCTCCTCGTTTTCTCATGTGCAGTTGAGTACGCTGAGTGAGCATAACGATCTGCTCTTGGTCATATTTGCATTTTCCTCGGAATGAGAACAGTGTTGTCGGCCAATATATTGAATTTCTGAGGTCTATTTGTTATTATTCTCTTCATGATCAGGGAAGCGCGAGAATTCAAGAACCTGGTCAATGTTGTCCTTCTTGTGCAGAACTCACCTGTGATCATGGAGGGAAGACTATCAAGGTAGGCTGTAGATTCTACGATAGTGAAGAGAAGGCACAAACCTATTCGTTCAGTTGGCAGTTACTATATAAGTCATTCAATGCCATTTATGAATTATATATGTGAATTTTTTTTACATATTAGATATTTCTATTCTTTTCTTTTGCATAGATTCCTATATTGTGTTAAAAACTAAACTCATAAAGATGTCACTCTCAAGTTCTACGTGCAGAAAGCTCACTTCTGGACAGAGACCTAATGTGTTTCACTTACAGACTGACAGATCGAGTGAAAGATCGACTGACTGATTGACACTGACTGGCTTACTCACTGACTGACTGTTGATTGACTGACAGACTGACGAAAGAGTTTCGTTCTTATCAGTCTGCTATCGTTAGCTACATAAGAATTTCAAGACTGTTATATTCTCGTCTCTCTCTGTAGGAAGGAGAAGTCTGGAGCCAGGACGCATGTACAGCTTGCACGTGCCATGCAGGGAGCATCGTCTGTCGGAGCTTGGCGTGCGATGACAACATTACCTGCGCTCAGGTAGATATTACCGCTCTTTTCCTTGTTTTGGTTGCCAAGTGTTTGTTTCATACTTCTTCAGCCCGTTAACCCGCCTGTTAAACAGTTACAATGTTGTGCTCTAGCACATGGCTTGATGGTTTTGTTCTTTCCTCATTTCATGGACGACCTATTTTATCATTTTTGACACACCTTCTCCATACATATGACATATGTCTATGCTGTCTATGGCCTCATACATTTCTAGACATCTCTGTATTTTGTGCTAAGTTTAAACTAATTAATTATCACTTGTTTGGTGTTTGATAAAATGAAATAGACATATTATGTCCTCGTCCTGCTTTTGTTTGAGGGACAGATAAACCGCTCAAGTCTGTCTTTGTTACCGGTTTTCATTCCAAATGACCTCGAGCATTGTCTAAAATTCCGTGGCATATTAATTGTACTATCTATGGGAGAGAAATGATGAACAGTGTTTTCGGCTAGGGCAACATACTGGCGACATTAAGTAGATCATATTGAGCTATAGGCCTGTTTGCGTACTGAGGAGGGAAAGCCAAGAGTTACTTACAATATGACATCTCTCTGTTAATAGTGAATATATTTATGGAATTTAGTTTGAAATATAGTCCAGACGGCAGATTCAGTCATCGTTTTCAGAAAAGTCATCGAGTACACCATCACAGGAAATACCTTTTGCATCATTCTTAGACGAGATTTTTGTTTTCTTGTGTGTCTTATCTGAACAAATGCCTGGGTGAGCGAGTCGCTCGCTGCTTTCGATTGCTGTTTCTCTCACCCTCGCTTCTTATCTTCCTTACCAACAGACAAAAACAAAAAACAAGAAACATGGTAACGGGTTTAAAGAATGAGTTTGGCAACTGTTGCATGAAGGGTGAGAGGCATTGGCGTCAGTAACAACCACTGCATTAGTGCACATGTCAAGATATGTATTTTTGATTATGTCATTTAGGGCCGCTGAATCAACAAAACGTCTATTTATAGACTTATATTATGGTAGTTTTTGTTTATTTATGTTTTCTGGAAAGATCTCTTTCCTCATCAGACAAGATGTAAACTGCCTAAAGACATACAATACAAAAGGAAAATGGCCTGAGAAAAGAAAGATCACGAAATATTTTGTCTAGTGAAGCAAACACATCAACGTCCTTGCAGTAAGGGCAAACAACTACTTTTGGCAAAATTTCCAGAATCAAGCGACACTGTTTATGTTTCAGGAAGCTGTTGGGTTTTTTTCCTACTGAATCAAGATTGTTTGTCAGAAACCATGGGTTACTATCAGTCTTTGCTGTTTTGTTCAGCAAAAAGATTACATCGTCCATCAAAATGATCTGAATGAAAAATAATTGTTGCAAACGTTATTCATAGTTGTGATAGATTAGATAAATTCACCGAAAAAAAAAAGACGCATTAAAAGAATTGAAATGCCTTCGCCCTTTGGAAAATGGCTTGCGGGACAGTGAACATTGGGTATTAATTTAGATATATATATTAGATGTAATAAATAAATATATCTATAGTTAAATATTTATTGCAACATAATTGTTTCATTTCTTTACATATTAAAAATCCAAGTGACTATGTCACCGTGACAGTAATCAACCTTTTAGAACCATTGTCATCACTCGATTTGATGCGTTTGTTTGCTTGTATGTCTGCAGTACCAGGTGTTGGTAAGACAACAAGGTCAGTGCTGTCCAGTTTGTGTGGTTAGAGAGGGTAAGTAATAGTGTTAAATGATCCATCCAGTCATCCATCCATCCATCCATCCATCCGTACATCCATCCATCCATCCATCCATCCATCCATTCATCCATCCATCCATCCGTGTCATTCTACACGTCATCACACAAAAACTCTTATGTTTGTTAAACGTCGAATATTTAACGCATTCTGTATCAATCTCGACCCAATGTTTTCATTTTCATCTCTAAAGCCACTTCCAGTTTATTGTTTCCTTCTGCAATCTTTTTTTCTTCTGTTCTAATGTCTTTGATTGTTTAATACTCCATGTATACAAATGACCGTTATTTCATCTATTGAATTTAAAACATTTGAAACACAAAGTCTTTCCTTTGCCTGTTTTCAGGTCAATGTCAAGATGAAAATGGAGAGATTCGCTATCATGCAGAGATGTGGAAGGTGGGACAGTGTGAATTTTGTGCCTGCAACAGGGGACAAATCACTTGTGTCCCTTCTACTTGTAGTCAGACCACATGTGGACAGGTAAGACTTACTGATATTAAACTTATATGATTTTGACTGAACTTAAAAATGTCAATGAGCCTATCTAGGTGAGCTCTGGTTCATAATTATAGTATTCTACTCCCTCATGGAAATCTAATTGTCTGTGTAATTTAGATTGTGGCTGGAGAATCCCTCTGTTATATCACTATGCGGGCTTACATTTTTATGAGAACATTTTGTAACTTTTGACCTTCTCCCATGCAAGGTATCACAATTCTCTGTTTAGAAACACTGTAAATTAAATAATTGAAAATGTGGTTTTGCACACGCTAAATCATCGTGATTTAAAAACAAAAAATACTTTATTTGTTTTTGTTATTTATTTACACTGTTCTATGGTGATAAACTTTTTTTTTTTAATCATGCTTGGATTATCTGACCCTTTATGGTAGGAACCAACACCTGCTAAAGTTTATCTTAGAACGAGGTTAATTGAAGCAGACGAATACGAAGAGCTAGAAAAGGAAATAAATTGGGATGTCAGAGCCCACATGAGAGTACTAAAGAGCAATGGACATTGATGTGACATTGTCATTGTATCTTTCACATGCCTTTTTAAACAAAAATTCTGTTCTGAACAAGAATGACGAATATTTCACTTATAATCTTTATCGATAAATATCTATGCTCATTATGTTTCACATATACTTGGTGTGCCATATACTTTATATATGAATTTATGTGAAACCCTAGAAGTGCCAGTGGGTCGATCTGTCACAGATTTGCTCATTATACCTTGTATTGGAAATTATTTCCATACAGTATGCAATGTAGTAACAGACTCCCTTCTATGTCACATAAAACCATAAATTTGTCATTTCTCAAACGAGTCTAATATATTGTCATAGCAATCCTGACACCCGAGCACATGTATTACTCACACTGCTAGGATTAACATGCATACTATAGGAATAAAAGAAATTGATGTATGTACTTAAAAGATAAATTGCAACTTATGCTCTCAGATCTGATGGGGCGACAGTAATAATTAATTATTACGTGAAATTGATATTGTTGGTATTGTGATGATATTATCAGGGTGAAGTGATGACAGTCACAGCTGACCAGTGCTGTCCTGTGTGTGAGAAGCCCAAGTTGTGTGAGGTCAGAGGTCAAGTCTACCAGGCAAGTTATCTGTATTCTATCAGTAACATTTCTGAGTGCCCATTCAGTTTCGCATCCTCACCTGAAGAGAACAAAAGTCAACAATAAGAACAAATAAATACAATACAAATCAATTTAAAAAAAAACTAGCAGTGTTTATTATTGGCTGCTCTGTATGGGACATCATTTAAATTTGATTCAGACAATAACAAAAAATATACATTGATGGATCTCATATAAAAGAGATTGTTTATTCCGGGATGTATATGTTACAATATTTGATTGCAGATATATATCATGTATCCTTTCCCTCTCATTGGCCAAAGCAGAATGTGTTCTGTGACTGCTTCATTTTCATTTCGAAAACACTCGTCAATAATAACGTGTTCACGACAATTATTCAAATATCTGAGATCATGCAATACCAATATCATCCAAATATAAACATCTTTTATTCAGGTAAATAATTTATATATATAGACTATTTACTTGTACATGTTTCCATAAGTTACCTTTCATCAGAAAAAACAAAGCTTTCCCAACTTCTTTTCAAGATCTATCGTTACATATTATGATTATCCCAGCAGACTGTAAGACCCGTTCCTTCTCCCCCAACTCCATTTTAATAATTTGCCATTCATTAGTTCCAAATAACTTTTTTCCTTTCCTGTGTTCATAGATCCTGATAGTTTGCTTTTTGTTTGTTTGTTTATTTTGTTTGTTTATTTTGCCTGATTCGTCCTTTCTCTTGTCTGTCGATATGTGCACCACATTTAGCATCTTACAACAGTTGTTTACTTTTTTCCTTTTCTCGTTGACTTGCCGCATATTGTTTACTTGTTTGAATATTTAGGCTATTGACTGGCTTGTTTGCTCGTTTCTTCATGTTTATTTCTTCGTTCCGGATGCTCTCAATTTTTTTCTTTGAATGATAAATTCACTCTCTTTCGAATTTCCCGCTATTCTGCAAGTGACCAGACTCACCAACTTACTTTCTTTCTTTTTTCTTTCGTTCTTTCTTTCTTTCTGTCTTTCTTTCTTTCTTTTTCTCTTTCTTTCTTTATTTTTTCTTCTCTCTCTGTCTTTCTTTCTTTCTTTCTTTCTTTTTGTTCAAAATAAAACGAAACAAAAACAAAAACAGAACAGCCCTAGAAAAAAATAACACATACAAAACAAAATAAAACAAAACAAAACCAAAACGCAGACCATGACAGTTGATGTGCCCTGAACAGGAGGGTGGTCTGCACGTCTATTCCCTGATGAAATCGTGTCTGCGTTGTTAGCGCGCCTGACAGAGCATGGCCTCATATCCGAAATAATCGAGCCCTCTATATAAATAGTCTAGGTGAGCCACACATTCCAAATTTCTACCCACAAAATTTCTCAGCAAAAATTAGCAACTTCTAAAAAGCCGAGATAATCCTACTTTCTTTGGATTGAAAGGCTTAAGAAAAACAAACAACAGAACTCCACTTGTGCTGGAACTGAGAGCAGCGAGGACAGATTTTGCAGCTCAGCTGAGGCCCAAGTTACCTGCGTCTGCTAGTGTTTTGAACTGACATACATAAGTGTCGTAGACATTTGGGTGAGTACCATGCCGTAAAGAAGAAAAAGCAGTCAGGAATTTCCTGTAGGCCTATCAAAGACAACGTTCTCATCAGTGTTGGCAAAATAGGCTAGTAGATCAAAGCTGTCTTCAATTAGTTCATCTTTTGTCACGGCTGCCAAGTGAAGCACACGTAAAAGCCAAGGTTATACATGCTACACACGCTCCCAAGCCATCACAGTTTTATTTCAGACAGCCTGAAACTAATTTCTAGATTTGACCTAATCACTAGTCATAAAGCCATTGATAGATCTGCATGTGTCGTTAAGTTTTATTTCAGAGAAAAACTTGAGTTCCATTCATCGCACCCAGTCAGCCAATACCACCACCAAAACAATAAGCTTTCGCAGGAATAAACAAGCTCTTTGTCAAAAACGTTTTCACATAACTTGTTCTCTTTCCCCACTGCATGAAAACCTCCAATTATGACTTCAGTTTCGCATTTTTTAAAATGTTTACATGGGTGGGCTTTGTTGAGGATGGCTGAGGTCAGCAGTCATTTGATGAAAACACATCGTTGAGCATAAGTCATTAGACAGAGAATTAATCAGCATATGAAACGGAGATCAAATGTACCTCGCCTCCTAACTTGACAGAAACCTAATCAGCTTACATCTCTCCAAGTAAAATATTACTCCCAACCACGAAAGGGACATTCTTCCATACCAGATCAGCTAGGATGTCGTGGTGGAACGCTGTGGAATAGTGGTGTAAATCTGCTCGATCCTCAGCCAACATTGGTCCTTGTTAGTAGACAAACTCATTACTCAAGGACTTGCCACTGGCCTGGAGTCAAGTTTCTCTCCTCGGGTGAGAACTTTGGATGTCAGAGCTGAGCTCTCTGTTTCTTAATTCCCCAAGTGCCCGCCCACATGTGATACGCGGGCTCTGTTCCCACTAAAGGATTAGCCGTAATCCTCACATACTTGTGGCTACTGGAACAGCAGTTGTATATCTTTATGTGTGTCCGTGTCTCCGTATACAACCAGGAGAGGGGTGGAAGTTAGAGGAAGGAGTAAAGACAAGAAGACACGCATTGAGGAACAAGCATGTCCGAGTTTATGGTGCAATGTGGTTTTTACTTTGCGTCTTGATAATGTTCCTGATGATATTCATTTAAATGTTGCTACACACTCACACTTTGGGTACAAACAACAACAAATTCACCAACAAATGAGGCTCATTTGCACTTGATAGATGGTGTATGCTTCTGACAAAGCGATAACATGTTTTTAAAAAAGTCCCACAATAGTATACAGTTGGTGGCTACAATCTATACTGCATCATTTGAACAAGGTTGGCCAACAGAGGGGGCCCGGGGTATATATGTAGGTTCTTTGCTCCTACCTGTAGGCGGGGGGAAGTGAAATATATACCGATACTGATACCACTTGTAGGCAGTGAAAGCCCACCATCGGTGGGGTCTCTCTCATGGAATGCATTCTCGACGTTCCACGGGTGGCATTTCTTCTCTCTCTCTCCTTGCACCTGTCTTCTGTCCCGCTCTCTTTCCTCTCTTCTTCTTGACGTGTAAACATATCTTACCGTGTTTGGCAGAGTATAGCCGTGATCGTGCTGATGTGCCGTTAAAACCCAAAACAAATAAAAATAACAAATAAGAGTTGTTTTTTTCTATCCAACACTAAATGTTGTGATTTCATAACATTAGAAATGCCATATCCCAAATTTTGAGCTCTCCATCCCAATTCCCCTGTTGAGCACGGAGAGCGGATTGACATCTAGACTCGGTAGAACCTTACTGTGAATGCCCTTTTTTTCCCCAGGACTATTGTCTAAAGGATTTTTATCTAAATATAGTCTAAAGCGTGATGTTCATCTCACCGTCAGTTGATTTTAGGTAGGAAATTTTGCCTGAACAGCGGTCCAGAAATGGAAAGTGGTTATAAGATCACTGACCGTTTATCTCGAATTTCTTGACTTTAAATGTGACATCATAATATGCTCTGAGATGGATTAGTGAACTGATTATCTCACAGCTCACTTGAATTAACTCCCAGAAATCAGAAAATTTAGAATCAAAGTTAATTTACTTTCCATGTTCTTTGCATTCTTGCGTTAAACCATGGCTTAGAGAAACCTCGAGATAATCTCCACCAGGAGGTTGAAAGACTTATATAGTACGTAAGAGAAACCTGACTTGACTTTCATTTATAGAAATATTTCTGTGATATCCTACTGAAAATGTAGTATTGTCATGTAAATAGACGGTGGAAATCGATGTAAGGATCAAATGGATGAATGAACATATCTAAACAACTGCAATTGCTCTCGGAGATACAGATCTCTATATGTAGGTCTTTTTCGCAACTGCTTTTGCTGTAGGCCTATGTCTGGCATTAAAGTGATTCATAGTATAGATGCTGCCGTCTCAATGGTTGTATTACTGGCAGAGATGTTGATTCTGTTAAAAACAATGACAAGTTCAATTCTCCCTTTCGAAATTCCTACTTACGACCCCCTTCCCCCCACCCACACGCACAAAAGTCATGCAAAGCTGACTCTCCAATCCTCTCCTACCTGTCAGAATGTGGTTTGAGAATTTCAGTTTCTTCTCTGTGCTTTTTGTGGGTTTCGGGTGTCTCACCTTGTGTTTGACTCTATCGTGCTCGCACTATGAGACTTCTTTTTTACGCCAGTGTAACTGTACACATATAACCTTATGTAGTGTGAAAATCATCAAGGCAAGAGCATACCATTTAACAGTCTAATAGATTCAGACAGACAAACAGACAGATAGACAGGCCGGCATATAGACTGATTAATAGACATTTAGACAGACTGAACAATAGGCAGGAGAGATAGTAAAAGATTAACACAAATAAAAAGAAAAGGAAGAGGACGAGGAATCGGAGAGACAAGAAGAAAACAAGGAAAGAAAAGAGGAGGATGAGGAGGAAAGACAAGATGAGGAAGAGGGAAAGAAAGGAGAAATAAATACATGTGCCATGAAAACAAGACTTGGTGTACATGTACCTCTCATTTCTCCCTGTTGCCGGCTTAATATAGAACAAATCTGTATTGGAAACACATGGTCGCTGAGAAGTCAAAGTGTTTAGGAAAAGCCGGCATTTTTATTTTGTTTTCTCTGCTTTCTCAATCCATTTGTTTGCTGCACACTTACTTTGTCCGTCGATGCCTCCTCTAGAAATAACACGGGATCTTTGTGAACGTATCGGCAAGTGCATCACAAACGTACTGGGAGATATCAGACATGTCTTTTATCGAGCGCGCAATTCGTAGATTAGAAAAAGACAAAAAAAAAAAAGGAGAGAGAAAGAAAGAAACGAAGCGAAACCTTCGGGACTGTATTTATTGTTTTGATGCCGGTTCAGAGAAGTTATCTATGAGAAATACTGAATAACAGACACTCTGCTTAAGCAAGCGTCATATTAGATGTTAGCTAAGGTATCACACTGTCAAGAGTACTCAGTGCAAATTCATACAGATTTGTAAGCAAACATGGCGAGGAGTAACCGAGTTTTGTTATGGTCCATTGTTTGCGTTATTCAAATTCAAATGTATCGTGGGAACTGAAGTTTGATAGAAAAGGTAGTAGTGTGATTTGAAAATAAAGACAACGCCACAGTTTATTACAATAATCTGTAGTAATATAACTGCTGCTGTCTCATCCTTTAAATATTATCGGGCACATCTGAAGGTGAACTACGTTGTGAAAATAATTCTGATTATATTTTGTCCGTGTTAGGAGAGATCATCTTGATGTACATTAATTGTGGCTTGAAACCATTTTACCAACAACATAAATAAATAAATAAATAAACAAACAAATAAATAAATAAATAAATAAATAAAATAAAATTTAAAAAAATATCAAGGGATAACCTAATCGTAATCGTTATTTATTTCCCAGCCCACCTACGTCGAGCGAATGGGCACTGAAAAATGTATCTGTTCCCACACAGTCTGGTGATTGATTATAATCTTACGTCTAATGGTTCTGGTTTACAGGATGGGCAGACATGGGATCCAGACTTATGCTCTGTGTGTAAGTGTATGGACGGACAGGTGGGATGTTACCGCAAGATCTGCCCCTTGTGTCCAGATGGAACTGCTCGCAAGAAGGCATCCTCACGTTCTTCGGGAGATGGTGAATGTTGCGGGAAATGTGAAAGAGGTTTGTCTCTGTCATTTCCTGTGGTAGAGTGACCTGTACATAAACCTACACGTGGAATCCGTTGTCCAGTAGTGACCAGGGCCAACGTATGGGCATTTTGTGTCTTACATTACCAGCCTTGATCTTTTATAAAGAGTGAATATCATCAGAACTACATAGCATCATAAAATAATATACATTTTATTAAGTTATGTTTCTACAGCATGTCTCTAGGATTGCCATGCTTGTTTTCACAATTTCTGTATTATTGGAGTCAAGCAAGGTTTTGAGGGCTCTCTTCTATTTTCAAGTCCATTGAAAATGCTCAATGATTTCACAAGGACAGATGAAGAGCCGTTTATTTGTCTTCACCTCAATTTAAAAAAAAAACGAAAAACAGTAGCAGCAAAGCTTTTTTTTTTTTTTTTTGGTTCAGCTATTTGTTTCTGCTGTGGGAAAAAAAATATTATTGTTTAAAACCATTTTGTCTGTTGCTTAATATGTGAATTTTAAGCTTTCCCATAGAATTCTTTATTTTATTAACCATAGTCTGGTCTTTTATCCTTTATTGGAATCAGTTCGATGCGCAGCAGAATGTAAAAGTTGTTTGCTGTCCGATCCAAGGCGATGCCTGCAGTGCCGAGATGAGGGCAAACTTGTGCAAGATGGCCGATGTGTGGACCAGTGCATGAATGGCTTCTATCCAGGGGAGGACAACTCGTGCCACGGTTTGTTTAACTATAGACCTAAAAAACAACAACAATAACAACAACAATAAAAAGCAATGACAATGAAAAGTGAATTAGCCAGATTTAGGCCTACTAAATATTTCACAACCCTAAGAGTGTCGATTTACAATTAGCCTATTATTCTGTTTGTATTATAGGATAACTCTCTCATCAAAAGAAATCCCACCGCGTTCTTCATAATCACAGTGTGGAAATTTTGACTTATCCTTTATCTTGTAGAAGGAAGAAAACCTGTCCACTGAATTACATCACAAAAATGAGATATTTGCAAGGAAAGGCCTGTGCAATAAATGTTCAGAAAAAAGAAATCCAGCCTCATCTATTTTGTTCTGATTTAAATATTACAGTAGCATGAAAACACATTTTCAGCCATTGTTTGTTTGTTTGTTTTTTAAATCTTTCAACCCTAAGAAGTAGGATTATCTCAGCCTTAAGAGGCTGCCTGTTTTTGCAGAGAAATTTTATGGGTAGAAATTTGGAATTTGGAAATTTTGCCCAGACAGTGGCACTCCGCCTACTCTTCATTGATTTTGAGCCGCCAAGGGTTCTTTAACATGCGTAACATACATGCGGGACCGAGAAGGCTAGATGTCGGGCTTCCCTACCCAGAGGAAGCCAGGGGACTGTTGAGTCACTGAAAAAAAAAATGCAGATTTTCAGACATTCATAAAGGCATAAGCATTTTATACTGAACCCTTTTAGGCATTAAAACCCCAGAACATTATGGTATCCTAACTTGATATCAGACAAGAAGGTTTGAAATGAAAGAGCACCCACAACATATATTTTTGCACAAACATATACACACATTAAACCTCCAGTGCTTTCAGTCTTGCACTGGATATTGAATACTAACCATGTTTTAAACAAGGCGATGTCCCTCAGAGAGTTTGGATATAAATACATGCCAAATGACTCCGTACGACCTAATTACACACTTGAACCTATATTTTTGAGATACAGCAGACTGTGATTCTTTCTTAAAGAATACTTTAAATTTGAATGATCTTGGCAATACCATTCCAGGCATAAATGATTTCATGTTCCAGGCATTAATGATTTCAAACAATGCATAAATTTGGTTCACAAAGACTAAACTTCAAAAGAACCATATAGTATAATTTACACCTGTATTATGTTCTTTTTCTACAGCCTGCCACGAGAGTTGCCATACTTGTTTTGATAAAGCAGCTGATCATTGTCTCACCTGTCAGCCGGAATATCTCTATCGAGACAGTCAGTGTGTTCGACAGTGTGGCCATGGCTACTTCACTGGAGATGGACATTGCATGAGTGAGTGGACTCATTGATGCATTGTCAATAAAGCTCTTGTTAATAGGATTTATTAATGTTTCATTGGCAAGATTATTTGTTTAATTGTTTGTTTGTTTGGAATATCTTAATATGCACTGCACTTAAAATAAATGTCAGGCCTGTATTTGACAGCTTGAAATATATTTCGCTTTAGAAAGCACCACGTATGAAAATGAGAGGGAGCAAAACAAAACAACAACAAGAAATATTGCCTATTGCTTTAGGCTGCATCTCCTTATTTACAAAACTGATCATGAACTGATCACATATACACATACATAGACATGCAATTTTTGTTTTAACAACAACAACAACTACAAAACACTATTTTTGTCATTGCAAGTTAAATGATCGACTTGAAAATGATGATGAAAATACAATAGATACACTATCTTACAAATACATAAATGATAGTTCATGTACACCACTGTGCGTATAGTTTTTTTAAAAATGTCATACATGAGTAGAAACCATTGGAAAAGTAATTCAATGCGCAAATTATTTCCCCTACGCGACTCACATAAAATTTTAAAAAATCTATCATTATCATATCATTTGTTGCCACATATTCAACAAGATTACAACTTGACCACTTTCTTACAGAATGCCATCCCTCCTGCTCAGCATGTATGGGACCAAGACAGGACCAATGTACAGCATGTATTCTCAGGGGCCAGGTATTACTGAGAGGCAGATGTATGGACGAATGTAGACCAAGATTTTACCTTCAAGGACAAGCATGTCAAGGTTGGTTTAACGTTTCATTGACTCAGGTCCCTTACTGACAGCATGAAACATCTGGAATAAAGTTTAATTTGGTGATGCACCCTATGTATCAACTTTGAGCAATCTCCTCAGTCTCCTCAGACCAAGACCTGCTTTCCTCATTTTTGTTTCTAAGTGTAATCATAAAATTCCAGAAACAGAATAGAGTTCAGTTTCAAGGGTTGACAAAATCACTGGTTGTGACACCGATACCGCAACAGAATAAGGGTACAATTAATTTTAAAACTGATTCTAATGATCTTTTCTTTTTTTCAGTCATATTTTGAAGTATGAACTTTAAAACACAAAATGGCATGATTTCAATGAAAAGAAATTTACCCATGTCTTGATGAAATGCATTGTTTGTCCTTTTCAGCGTGTCCCTCCACATGTGGATGGTGTGTGGTTGATAGTGCAGATTGCTCCATTTGTCCACGAGGCAGGTACCTCCACAGAGGCCAGTGCCTGCCTGCTTGTACACGTGGCTTGTTTAGCACCAGATCATTTGTCTGCCAAGGTATTGACTTCTTTCAGCAACTTAATTTGTATAACACAGTATGAATATTGTAATCATATCATGTACTTTCCTTGGAAACTTAGAGGAAAAAAAAAAACATAACGACGAGACGATAAGGAAACAGTTTAATAAGTAGCACAGCTGAATCATGCATATTGAAGTTGAAAGAATAATACAAGAAAAATTCAATATTATGGATGACTCTATTTCCTCATGTCACAGATTTGAAAACTTTAAATTTTGTTCAAATCCAGCTTGCCACCCCTCATGCATGGAATGTAGTGGTCCAAATGAGAGGGACTGCACGGCATGTCACAATGGACTAGTTCAGTCTGACGGCACATGTAGGGTTAGCAGTCAATGTAGGAGAGGGCAGTATCTCAACTCAGACATGATTTGTGTTGGTAAGTGTCGCAGTACCTTCCACCTTCGAATTCTTTGAAATCTTCAATATACGAGCATGTTGGATATACAAGATTTTAGAATTGCATATAAGAGCTTTTAAATAAAATCATAGCATTTGTAGGATTGAACCACAGTTCCTCTTCACAGATTTATATCATTTACTTTAATGCTGTGGCACAAAACAAACAAACAAACAAACAAACAAGCAAACAATGAACAAAAAATAAAAACTGATTCTATGAAGTGAGGCTTTGGTTATGAGATTCAAAATACTTATCTTTCTCTTTTCATCTCCAAGTATGCCATTGTCATCTATATTATCACAAATAATACAGGTAAACTGCATAATATTCTTTTCTCTGCCCCATTCTCCACTGACAGACTGTGCTCCAGGCTGCTACAAATGTCACCCCAGTCCCACAGGTATTGGCTCTGTGTGCTCAGACTGCCTGGATGAAAATCTCCTTCCATCAGCATCAGGCTGCAGGGCTAGTTGTTCACAGGGCTTATATCGAAGGGACAATATCTGCTACTGTGAGTTGCCATAATCTACTCAGCAAATGGCATAACTAATGAACAAAAATAGAAAATGTTAGACTTTATATTCTATATTTCCATGCCTAGGTATCAGGAATATATCTCATTTGCAATGCTGACAATCAAACTATTAGCATTGAGATTACTTAAGCAATACTTACTGTCTCATACATTATTATAATATACAATTTGTGATAATACTGCTTTAATCTTAACGGTAACAGTTTGACTTTGATTCAAAATTTCATGTCGAAACATTGTTAGTAGGTATGTAGGATTTCTCTGAAACAATTGATACATTTGTTATATGAAGGCAATAATGAATCCATATGGAAGTAATATTTTATTAGCTCTTTAAACGTTGGACACAGGCTTTCACTTCCTTTGCATTTATTAATAACTGCTACTGCTGCATGAGTGGAAATTTATTCAGTTGTGTTTACCCATCTCTACAGCATGTGACAATAAATGCGAACAATGTCATGGGCCAGCTGAGTGCACCAAATGTTATCCTCCATTTCTGCTGTCTGATGGTCACTGTGTGATGGCTTGTGGTCCTCGAAAATTGGTGTCAGATGATGGTGTGTGTCGAGGTAAGATAATCTGCAACAATCTTCTTTAGGGTGCAGCCAGTGATTTGAGCAAAGAAAAGATGGAGCCTACTGTAACACAATGTTTGAAGTATTTAGACAAGTGATATTTTTCAGAAGTTGCTGCCATCATGGATCTCTAGCTGAAACTAAACAGTTGTCTTAAGTAGGTGTAATTATTATATTCAGATGTAAAATTCCACTCTATGTATAAATGGCTTTTAAATATGTCGTTAAGATTTGCAATTATATATTGTTGAAAATCGGACATGAAGGAATGTTCATCCACATCAATCTTAGTATTTATCATCATTTTCTCAAATAAAATATCTTCCTGGTTGGATAATTCGTTGTTCATTCTTTAAACTTAGCTCCAGTCAATCAGAGAATATAATAGCTGGATTATAAGACATTTTTTGGGTGCAAATGTGTGTGTTATTTTTTTTTTTCATAATGTTAAAATCACACACACAAACTGCTTCTGAAAATCAAAGCAGTTTTACAAATGCTGAGTGATTTATAAAGAATTTCGTGCGCCTTTTCTGACAAAGTTAATTCATGCATTTCACTTTCCAACAATTTTAACAGAAGTATTTTTATTTATTACTTTTCCCCCTGAGCAGACTGCCTTAACCATTGCCTTGTGTGTTCTGATGCTTCCACCTGTCAGTTGTGTGAATCTGGAACTTTACTTAGGGATCATCAATGTGTAACATCATGTGGTACTGGTTACATTCCTCGGCAGGAGGAAAGGCAGTGTGAAGGTAGGAATTTGGATTAGTTTGGACTACTTGGCTGTTAGGTTTACAGTCAGCTTCTAAATAATTTAAACAGCCATATCACCCTGTTTCATTCATAAATTTATGTATACAGTATGGATAGTCAGGATGAAACAAATAATTTGCTCATTCTAAGCAAATTAACTCCCAGTCCAGTTCTCTAATTGTAGATCAAGAGTACATTGATTGATTGTAATGTTTCACTGTGGGACTACATTGAGCTGTCTTTAAAATGAACAGCATTCTCTAAGATAATGAAGTATTGTTTAAAATTTTCAGTGAATTCATCACCACCTGTACTGGAGATTCATGGCAGCTTGATAGTGACAGAGGGTGGCATGGCTGATATCTCTGACAAGATAGTTCTTGTTACAGATGCTGACACTCCTGCCAAGTATCTTTCTGTCATTTTGGCATCAATTCCTATGACAGGCAAGATTTATGTTCTATTTCATCATATGGCTTCACTTAAATGTCATGTTTTTTCTTTAAATGGAATATTTATTAGAATTTGTTTGGCAAAATAATTTTGTTGAGACATTATTTCAGTTTTTTTTTTTTTTTTTTGTGCTGTCAGACAAATATGTCCACATGCTAAATTCATGACTTCTCACGAGATAACCACCAGGAAGGAGGTTGAAAAACGAAACAAACATGACTTCTCATCTTTAATTTGGATTTTTTAAACTTTGAATTTTTATCTAATTTTTGTATTTTTGTTCTGGCCTTCAAAATGGCTATCAAGATTCAAAATTTTATGATAGGTCAACAGTCTAGAGATGATCCACATAGTGACTGTTTTCTTCCTATTTAGGTCAAGTGATCAAAGTTGGCACCATGGGTAATTCCTTGCTTCTCCAGGATGATCTGATTCCAGTTGAAGATTTGAAACATGGAAGAGTGCGCTTCATGCATACTTCAGAATCTATGTACAAAAGTAAGCAGATTTTTTTGTTTGCTGTCAGATGAAGGGGGTGGCAATGTTTGTATTTTACAAGTTAGGCTATAAGAAAAAAATGAGTTCCATTCGAATAATGTAAAGGTACATTCTGTTTTTTTCATAAACATTGTTTGATTTAGACTGTGCCCAAGTTTTAACTTCAAACTGCATCTAGAATTCAAACATATATATAGTCAAATAGACATTGCCAGTCAAGATGAAATTGAATGACATACAAATAGTCATGAAAATCATGAACTAACACAGGATAGATATATTAATACATAACTTCATACCACAGCAGATTCTTTGAAATGTTAGAAGATAAAATAACAGTATCAGCTCCTCAGTACTTATCAAATATCAATCTGATCAGGCTCGCTGAGTTTGAGAGCAACAGATGGACAGCTGTTTAGTCGGACAGTTGAGCTTAACATTCATGTTCAACCTCATGACAAATTACAGCTGAGCAGAAATAAGCCATTGCTGGTGGCAGAGGGAAAGGACAGCCAACTGACCACTGACATTGTGGATGTCATTACCAGCAACAAACCAGAGGATGTAACTTTCACAGTTCTAAATGGTAAATGGCAATTAAGAGATTGGAAATGGGAGAGAAATGTGGGGAAAGAAAAGAGAAGTTAAATCAGAATGTAATGTAACAATAAACAACTTGAAACATAGGAAATGTTAATGAAATAAATTAGTACTGGATATGGAATAGGGCAAAGAGAATGAACTAACGCAATATGATGAATACTATTTTAATGAAAGTATTGATGCTGATAATTTGTAGCAAGGATAAGAGTAATAAATATTTAATATTTGTGTAGTCAAAGAATACAAATACTTAATGCTCTACCTCTTTCTTTTTTTAATCTCATGCTGTCTATTTTTATGAAGATTTATCTAAATTGAACGTATAGAATGATGAGAATAAAGTCTTGCTTTCCTGAACTATTTCATTTGTTTCATATTACTTCTTTCTTCTTCTCTTTTCAGGACCTCTTTATGGTCATTTTGGGACAAGTTTAATGGGTAAAAAAGACTCATTTACTTTGGAGGAAGTTAGATCAGGACTGATTGTATATCACCACAATGGGAATGGCAGTCAGAGCATGGATCTAGCCAGACTGTTAGTGTCAAACAGATACAACCAACTGGTAATGCTGCTGTCCATAAGGATACAGTCCCAGGTAAACATGAGAAAGGAAAGAACTGATTTGTTTTCATGAATAGTACACTACTATAGCAAGCAAGGAGAAAATCAGGAATTGAATTTGCCTTGCCCCTAAAATGATACAGAAGGGGTTTCCAGCATCTACAAATTTCCGAAGACTCTGAGACATAACTCTTAAGAATTGTAAATATTAAACTCATTCACTCATATTGATACTTTAAAAGAGGTCAAGTCATACTGAAACAGAATGCAAAATGCTTTTTGGAAACGAAAATATTTAAAAAATGCAAAATAATCTCTTCAGAATTCAGTGGATAAGCAACAGTGATATGAAACAAAAATAGTGAAACAGAAACAAGTAATTTGCAACAATATTTTGTATTCCATTTTGTTTTGAAATGACAGACCTCAAAGATGCCAGTTGTGCTGACAAATAGTGGTGGCCAAGTATTCAAAGGTGAAATGCTTCAGATTAGTTCTGATATCTTGGAAACTCAGATCCATGCAAGTCAAGACCTAAGAAGCAGAAGTGCTGTCTACACACTTGTACCTTTAGCTGATAATCCAAGACATGGTGAGTATGAATTTAGATTTAGAATCAGTTGCTGAAATTGACAAAGAAATCCATTTGTTTTGTATTAAACCTTGTCACTGAGAAATGATAAAGTTAAACGTGCCCGCGGAAAAACTTTAAACATTTATTTTGCAATTACAATTTAAATCTTGTTCGTTTCATAAATGAGAAATCAGACTGTTTTTATATTCAGTTTATAGAACTTGTAATGCCAGAAAAACTACAGAGAATTCAGATATAGACATATGAGAAGGACATTTATTTATTTTCCAATATCTTAGTATTTCAAGAGACTTGCATAAGATGAGACTGATTTTATAATTTTGCATCCCAGGAGAAATTATGATGATGGTTCCTACACCTCAAGAGGGTCCAGGCAGTGGCTGGGTGGACATGGGAGATGGCATGATGGGAGCAAGAATGTTTCGATTTATGCAGCGAGACATTAATGAAGGCAGAATCTATTACAAGCATATCGGGAATGATGTCACAGATGATAAGTTTACATTTGAGGTAATGGAAAGTCATTTTGAATAGCCCTATTACTTCTCTTTGCCAGATACTGGAGCAGTTGAACAAGTGGACTAAAGAACAAAAAAAAAAAAAAAAAAAAGAAAACTCTTGTCATTTGAAAGATTGATCACAAAAAAATTAATAAAATTATTTGCATGAGAAGACATTTTTTTTTTTTTGTTTTTTTTGGCACAATTAATTTTTCAACATTTTTCATCATGTAAATTTGACAAAGAGTGCCAAAGTGATTTTCTTTTCTTCTTCTTTACACTGTTTGTTCAACACTCCTAATGTCTGGCAAAGGGAACACTAGGGCTGGTCAAAATTTTATTCATTACTGCTGTCAATCCCGCTTTAACTGGTTGTGAATGAACGAGCCATGATGTAATGGCATTGTGAACAGAGCTTTTTCATTTATTCAGCAATGATTAAAATCTATTTTATTTTTACTTATGAATACATGAACATCAACAAAGATGATGAGTAAATTAATTAGGTTGTGCTGCTGATTGTGACAAAGAAAATCTTAGAACTCATTTCTGATTAACAGTTGATATCATTCTAAAAAAAAAAAATAGTATTTGATATATATATAATTGATCAAATAGCAGAGCAATATGTCAAATGATGATAATCAGAAATTTATAAAGACTAAAGGTGGGCTGACAAGGAAGTTTCTATAACTTAAAAAACTGAATTGATTGTGAAAGAGAAAGAAAAATTCCACCTCGCTTTCTCTCTCTTTTTTTTGTGACATATTGTACAGGTCTCAGACACTGCCAGCCCTCCAAATATCCTGAGGGATCAGAGTTTTCATATCACTGTCACAGAGGATGATACTGCAGCCTTGTCACTTCCCACTTTAGCCCCTGGAGTTCGACTTGGCATGACGGTAAATGGATTTGTTTCTGATACTCACACATAAAAACTGGAAAATCTGTAAGTCATACAAGAATTTTATCTGGAAAGAAGATTTAAAAAAACAGCTAATAAGTATCAGTCTACCACAGAACTTTATCAATGCTAAAAATGTTTCAGTGTTACAGATGCACTGTTTGTGATGTCTTGTAGGCTATGATCTATTTTTTTACTCAATTTTGACAACCCTATTAGGTAATTGTTACCCAAGTTTCGTTTTTCTATGAAGATTTAGCAATTAGCTACATTGCGTCTCCTCCTGGCAAATGATCATTACGTAGAGAGAAAAAAGGTGATTTGTTCTGTGTAATTTTTGTTTAAAAAACTGCTTCATTATGCATAACAATCACATGTGTATCTTGATTTTCTATGGACAGGTTCTGGAGAATCAAATTGTCCCCATCACTGCTGCACATCTGGCTTTCAATGATCTTGATACAGCTCCAGAGGATTTGGTCTATAAAATTACAACTCTGCTGCGAGAAGATGAAGGTACTGTTGAACATGTGGATTTTCCCTACAGTCCTGTCTTACAGTTCACACAGTCTGACATTGATGAGCGTCGCATTATCTACAGACCACCAGATGAAGAGATTGGAACAAAAGAAGTTGAAGTCAGCTTCATGTTTGTTGGTTAGTTCTCACAACTTACTTAACTTTCCTCAGATTATCTATCCTGTCACAAATAGGACAAAATTATAGAAGTTATGAATAAACAGCAACAATTTGTCCATTTGCAACTATTAATTCAATGGAAATCTCTCATTGAAAGCATCACAGCCATCATTTCAGTGCTATTTTCTCATTGACAACTTTTAAAAATCAATGGATTCAGTATTTAAACTTTTTACATAAAGGAACAAAACCACACAACACACCAGTGGCTCTTGCAACCCAAATGAAAAGAAATTATTTTTTAAAAAAAAAGTGTGCTGCACTTTCAAATAGTCCTGTTGCAATTGTTTAAATATATTTTTGTAATATGAATTAAGCTAATAATATAACAGTTCAATCAGTTTCTCATTTAAGTGCATCTTCCTGATTTGTTTATTATATTGGCATTCACCATACCTGTTATCTTTATCCACCAGTGACTGATGGTGGGGAGGAGAGACAACTATCAGAGAACAAGTTTACCATTCATATTGTCCCTGTCAACAACAACCCTCCATTCTTCATCAATACCAACCCTGAAGTCACTCTGGCAGAAGGGGGTGTTTTTCCACTGACCTCTGGCTTATTAGAAGTTATGGACTTGGATACAGAGCTAGAGAATCTAGAAGTCACTGTGGCGGAGGCTCCCACCAATGGAGTGATAGAAAAATTACAAGAGGGAATAAAAGCTGTGGTTAGAACTGGTAAGCTTTATAATATCTATTAGAAACAGTGTAGGCTGTTGTAGAATGAAGATAAAGAATTGAACAGATAACAAATTAAATGGACATTATAGCTGTCAAGAATTAGGTGGGGGGGGGGGGGGGAGGGGGAGGGAGGTGTGTGGAAATAAGACCGTCATTTGAACAACTGAAGATTTCTTTTAAATTGAAGTAAAAGAAAATGTTCACTTGAATTATGAATGATGCAATATTCAACATTCAACAAAACTGAAAGCAGTAATGATTTTTTCTAATTGCAGATAACTATCCAGTGATCTGGGGTTTAAATAAACAAAAAGATAATCTGGATGCCATGAAAAAATAAAAAAAAAGGTTTATCTGTACTTTTGCACTAACAGAAATTGTGGACATGTTCTAATGTATTCAATGTTACTGATGATTCATCATGTCTGGACCTATTCTTTTCTATTTTCATTCACTTTAGGAGATAAGTTTTCCTATACAGATGTCATGAGCAGCACATTCCAGTATGTTCACTCTGGTGAAACAAGCTCCTTACAAGACCGACTTAGTATGACTGTCAGTGATGGACCACATCAAACTGGCAACACAATCTATTTTGATATCATCAAAATAGACAAATCAGCACCACTCATGTTGCCTTCAGCATCTTGCCAAGTTAATGTTACAGAAAGTTAGTGTCATGTTAGCTGACATTTCACCATAACTGATAAACTGATTAATTGGCACTCTCTCATCTGAGTAACTATCACTTTAGAATTTCATGTTGAAAAAAGATGTACAAGCCAGTTCATTATTTTCAACTTTATCTGTTTTTCACAGTAGGCCTAAACAAATAGCCTAGAGCTCAAGAAAAAAGAAAACCAAAGTGTCCCCTCTGTGATAATGAGAAAGTGGAATTTTTCAAATCCATCATTAAGACAGGTAATTTGATAGTGTGATTCACAATTCTTATGCAGTAATTGGACACATATCTTTGTTCTCTGTGTTTACAACATCAATGAAGATTGACCATATAGTTACCATGTTTAATATGGTGACAAGACTTTGTCAGCATGAAGAGTACAGCATCCTGTACACGAAATTTAGAGATGCTTTTCTTGCGCTAAATTATTACAAAAAGATCTTTAAGCATTTTTTTTACATTTGTCAGAGTATTTTCTAGTTGCATAAAGCTTTAGTGTCAGTTATTACTTGTTTCAATTGTATTTGCAGTGACAGCAGTAGGAATAACAAGAGAACAGATGGCTTTCAGTGACAGCGAGGACAGAGATGCTTCCATTCAGATCATTTTAGCCAAGGACACAATCTATGGTCAGTTCCTAGTCACAGACAAATCTAAGAATCGCAAGATTCGGCTTGGAGATGCTTTCACTCAAGAAGCTATCAATGAAGGCAGGGTCAGGTGAGAGATAACTTTTCAGGTGATATCCTGTCCTCACAATGATAGGAATCCAGCACAACTAGATATGCATTCAAAATCAACTTTATCTTTGTCATCTGTCAGTAAATTGAAAAATGATAGAATGTCATTGGATTAATTTTTCTCTGATTGCAAAAGTTATGTAAGATTGAAAAAGTAGTCATTCAGTTTTTGAAAGTTTAGAATAATATTCAGCACAATTTGGAAGTAACAATTTTTGTGGAATTAGTTTGGAGAAATTTTTGAACTAGCATTCTCCTCTTCTTGGCAAATAAGCAAACTTATTGTAACATATTGTCGAATTAATGTAAGCTGAAATTTTTAGTGATATTGTAGTATTTATTTTTGCTATAAAACTCAATGATTGTAGTCTAAAATCATCAGTGCACAGAAAAGCTCAAAATTCTAAAGGATAGTGAAAGAGATTCACTAGATGTCCTCATGACTTGAATCCACAGCTTTGTTGCAGACAAAGAAATTGGATCAAAGTCAGTTACGGAGCTTGTCTATGTCAATGTAACAGACTCCAGTGGTAATTCACTGCCTAGTCAGATTTTATCAGTTGTCATCCTGCCCGTGGACAACTTGGCACCTGAAGTTCATGTAGGCTCAGATATCCAGGTACAGGATTAACTCATTATCTAAAGTGAAGTAATTTGTTTCTTGAAATATCCATAATGCTATTGGTGAAAGTGTGATTTTAGGAAATTTCTATGACTTTTGTTCTCTGTGAAATGGAACATAATGATGAATCTTTGTTTTTTGGCATATGAAAGTGGAAGCTTAAACCATGGATATTTTACACTTTATTTCTGCTTTTTTTTTTTTTTTTCAAGTTTTACCTCAGCAAGTAGATGAAATGTTGTAAAGTAGATTGATCTCAGTGTGATTGAAATCTGTTTGTTTAATCAGCACTACTTCACCCATGTATGCCACAAAAAAATGATTGAATTGTATTCCTGTTTTCTGTTAGGTTTTGGAAGGAGATGAGGTGATGGTGCAGGCTGATTTAATTTCAGTGTTAGACGTTGATTCCCCTCTCTCAAAACTGATGTTTGTGATTGAGTCACAACCAACCTTTGGTGTCCTGCAAAACAGAAAGCCAGGTGAGACATGATATTTATACATATATCTCTATATCTTACTACTGAATTTCAGATTGAGCTTACATTGTTCCTAATCTTTCATAGTATGTGATGATTCTGTTTAGTTATTATATCATGCACTCAAAATCTGTCCAGATGATGATAAAGCATAAGAGACATAACAGACATTATTGGATAAAGAATGACAAATATTTTGTCTATAATGACAATCAATTCATAATTCTTCAATAATTTTGCAACCTTATGATAATGAATAGTCTGACAGAACAAAAAACAGATTGAATCTTTGGTATGTGATAGATCACATTAAATGTTTGTCCTTCACACTTACTTAACCTTCTCATTCCCCTGTCTACAGTTAAAGGCTCTGAAAAGAGGATCAAACAAAGAACGGCAGAGACTTTTCCCATAAAAGATTTGATAGATGGACATATATATTATATCCAGTCAGACCATAAAAACAAAGAACCAGCTTGGGATGCCTTTCTGTTTTCTGTGAATGATGGGACGAATGAATCACCCTTACAGAGGTTTAACATTTCCATACAAGTAAGTCTCCAATAAAAACATTCTGTTCCCTGGGTGGCCAAATGTAATTGTGACACTTGATATCCATATTTATTTACTGGTCTCGGTAGTTGTCCTTTTGCCATTAGTTATTGCCCACAATATTTCTATTTCTTTGAGTGATTAATTTATGTAGTTTCTTTTTCATTAAAGTTCTATATTCTTGAACTGCTCCTCCTTCTCAGCAATATTATATCACTGGTCCTATGCATATAAAACTCTTTCACTGTATTTTGCTAGACAAAGAGAGCCCAGCACAATCATTTGTGCAACAATATGTTTTCAATCACTATTAACTACTCATTTCAACTCCGCTTTTCAATTTTTTTTGTTAAACTTGCACCATGATGAAAGTAAAACAACTGGGGATGTGTTTAGATTACAGTTAAAATCAAACAAATTCAGAGTTTGCTTGGTTTAAACAAAAATGAACTGCACTCTTACCATAGTTTATGAAAAACTCCTAATATAAGCTAAATTATACATTTTCAAAACAATCAAGATCTCTGCCTTTTATGATTGTTTAAATCATGCCAATTTGTGCTTACATTCTATCTGCAGCTGATAAATGATGAAGAACCTCACATAGTCACAGAACAGTTATTTGCGCATGAAGGAAAGGCAGTCACATTGACAAATGCATCCATGTATGTTATTGACCTAGACACATCTCCTGAGGATTTGATCTTCACAGTGACAAAGCCTCCAACCAATGGAGATCTTCTGAGAAAAGAGTTTACTCAAGATTCTATAGATATGGCCCACATGTTGAATGCCAAATCAACTTTCACATATGAGGTATTGCATCAAATTTTAATACATTGTCTTCTCCCTTGGCATGTTGACAATGAAACACTTTCTTTACTTTAAATGAACAATTTATAACAATGTAATTTGAATATATGTGAAATTTCATATATTTAAAAGTATTGAATAATGAATAGGAAACTTCAGTACCAGGCACAAAGTGAAACTAATTAATTGCTAGAATAAGCCTGACAATAATCTTTTGATACTAGTCCATAGCCTAATCATTAAATAGTAGAGAATCATTGAATGTATGGCAATGAGAGATTATGCATTGATGGATCAAAGCCCTGTCCTCATAGATGAGATAGTGTGTATGCTTGTGAGTAATTTATTGTGATGCTTTATCAGATCACCATTTTTGTGTAAAGCAATTGCAAATAATTGTTTACAATCAAGGCATATGGCCTTCTTTTTCTCAGTTCATTAAATTATTTATATTTCTGTCTCTCTTTCAGGATGTTTTGAGTGAGCTTGTTTTGTACAAGCATAATGATGGAGAGACAACTCAGGATTCTATAGAACTATATCTGACTGATGGAGATTATAGCAATACAAAAAGTCTCACTATCATTGTTGGTTTGGTTAATGATGAAACTCCTCGCATCACCATAAACAGAGGACTCCGAGTGCAAGCAGGTAGGTAGACCTGGTAACAGGCCGTCTTTGCACTTCTAGTTAGGAGCAAGTTTCATTTCCTGTCAGAACAGAATAGTGGAATAAATGGCTAAGAGATGAAGTAGATTCATGTTGAGACTCAAATTCAAAGGGGATGCATGCTGATTGATTTTGTCATTGTGAATATAATATAGATATAGATATAGCACTAACTGACCAGGTCTGGATTTCTTGTATAGGATTGTTCCCTTATCCTTAAGCACTGCCTTAGCCTATGACATCCAGGATCTGAACACTAGTACCAGCTAGATTTTGCCAGTAATCAGGAGTCATTGGTGAATTAATAATTGTTAAGGCCTGGTCTTTACTGTTAGATATTACAAATGAAAGAAAAATATAATGACTGACTTTAGAATGCTGACATTCACTTTAAACTTGTGGTCTGTTTTCTCATCAGGTTCCACCTCACCTATTAAGTCACAGGACTTGCGAGCCACAGATCTTGACAGTGAGGATACAAAAATAATGTACACAATCAAGAAAGATCCACCAGCAGGACATCTGTTGTATGATAATGGTCAGGTCTCACATACTCTAACTGCTTCTGGACCTTCTGAAACGTTTGAGCAAAGTGATATTGATCAAGGTTAGTTGTGGCATCAGGTGGTATAAACCTTGTTGTAATTTTATTTCTGTCCTCACACAAAGCTTTCAGGATTTAATTAAGACATAAATGCAACATTTTCAGAGAAACTGTTTAAGATAAGAAATACAAATGGGCAATATAGCATTATCATAGAGGAGCTCTGTTTTCAAAATTTGATATTTCATTGCTTTTTGTTAACGTAGTCCCTAATGCTTGGAGGGGGGTAGAGAGTGTAAAAAAATTACGAAAACTCATTTATCATGATTAAAATTGCCCATAATCTTGAATTAATCCTCCCACAACAAGTGAAATATTATTTTGATTGTTTTCAAAGCTGATACCATACATTTGAAATCCATATCTAAAGAATGCTATTTTCTTCTTCTACAGAGGCATTTCTGCATTGATATCATAAATATATTGATTAATTATGATACTACACATACCATTTATTTACAGATATAAAATTTGCTGACTTTGTCTTCCCCAGGCCATATATATTATGTCCATACTATGGGAGAGGATACTGGTAATCTAGTATTCAAGTTTAAGCTGACTGATCCAGAAGGGAATGATCTCATAGATCAGGACTTTTTCATCACTGTGTTGGGTAAGAAATATTATCTGTCATATAGAAATATTAAAGTGTATAATATTTTCAGGTACATGACTATGTTCAGTCTTGTTTCAACCAAAGGCAGTGTGATAGCACTGATAAATTATTAGGCTCCGTCTATTGGGGCCTATTGGTGCAGCTAGACCTGGAGTCTATTTGGGCCTATTGATGCATCTTTTTGTCTGTCCGTGCGTAAGAAAGTTATTGTATCCAGTTAGTTATGTAACGTGTCGGGGGTGGGAGCTGCACCCCCCCCCCTTCCCCTCCCAAAACTGAGAACAGACGCTCCCATGTGCGAGCCAATACAAAATTGTTTTGCCTTTACTATGTGGTGCAATTTTTTTATTTGCCTATGCTGCGTCATTGCAATACTAGGCCCAGATAGACACTCCGAAATTATTATCCCTCATGATGGTATGTGGGACATTTTGTGATGCACATGATGGGATTTTAATTAAAACTGAAATTACAAAGTCTGTATATTAAATTCATCCAAAGAATAGTGGATCCCATAGAAAAAAAACAACTAATTCATGAATCGCTACAGCCATGTTCAGTGCTGAAAATAATTACTGAAAAATATTTATGTAGCATTTTCCTTTTTACTTTATGAGCTTTCTTCACAAAGCTTGAAATAAACAGTTAATCATTTTACCATATAACACAACACTCACAACTACATCAAAAACCTACAGCTGAGTTCTGGACTTGCTCTATGCATTTTGTCTCTATAAAATGACAAAACAGTAGTGGATGAACTGGATTATGAAGAGATACAATTTTAAAATCAAATACTTTGCACAATTTTTGTTTCAAACCTGAAATATTTGGTGAAATTTGATTTTTATTTCTACCTTTTTGCAGTTGTTACATTTGCACAATACTACTTTGTCAAAACAAATTTTTATCAGTAGTTTGAAGTATTATATAAGTACACAGTAGTGTTATGTATGAAATGGGACAACTCTTGACACGTTTTGTTTGTTTTACTTTTTAGTATTTATTAATCTGTAATTTGCATATCTTATTGCCAGCACTGCTATGAATGAAAGATTTATGAATGAAGATAGTACAAAGGTGCTAGTGTCAATATCATTCTCATTAACAGAGGATCGTCTACCACCCAAGAAAATCAGCAACTCTGAATTTCTGGTAACTGAAGGCAAGAGTGAGAAATTGACCACAGAATTTTTGTCCTTCACTGATGCAGACACAGAACCGGGCAGTTTGGCATACACCATTTTAGAAGGTCCAGACCTAGGTCACTTGGAGTTTGTTGGTCAGGCTGGTGAGTAAATTTACTGGGAGAATGTTCTTGATTGTACAGAATAGGAGAGAGATATTTAGTCTCAATGATAGAGAAGTTTAAGTGAGCACTGTGATACTGATAAAATAAGTTAATGAAGGAAGAAGCATGTACATTGTAAAATCTGAGCAGAGTGGTGAAAGTGATTGCTTTTTGGCATCTTCAGATTTGTTAACAAACTCTCATGTATAAAATCCAGTTAGATTATTATAGAGACTTTTTGGACAACGTTGACTGTGATAGATGAGTTTTCTTTATATATTTATGAACCTTCCCAGCCTTCGATGCTCCACATACAGAAATGCTAAATGAACATAAAGCACACTAAGGAAACATACTTCTTTATGATGGTGTTGTATTCTGCATTTGTATGTCTAATGCATAAAATGTTATCATGGAGACACTATTTGTCCTTAATGGACCTTGAGATTTAATGAAGATTTTAGTTTTAAGAAAATTCTGTCAGATGACATAAAAAGTTTTTGGGACATAGTAAACAGAAGTGATGAGTGACCTACTTAAGATCATCGACAAAAGAATTGATAGAATTAATTTTATTATAATATTATATTATATTTTCTTTTACAGGTGTACCTATTGTGACATTCACTCAATCTGATTTAGCTGCCAGTTCAGTGATTTATGTACACACAAGTTCATCTGAACTGTCTTCTGACCGTTTCACTTTTGTGGTCTCAGATGGCACTAATGAGGTAATTATCTCTTTATAATGCTGTGAAGTTTCAAACTATGAAGTGAATTAACATTTTTGTTAGTCTTTTACAAGTTAGTAAAAGTGCCAGCAAAATATTAGATTATAGAATCATATGTAGAGTATGACTGCTATTGAAATATATCAGGGTGACCATTTACTCCCTGACTTTAAACCCCAGATTATCCAGTCATTCAACATCAATATCAGCCCTGTGGATGATGCTATTCCCTTGCTCAGCAACTATGGTTTACGAGTACAGGAAGGTGTGCGAAAACTTATCACAGAATTTGACCTAAAAGCTGTGGACCCAGACACACAGGTGAGAAAGTTCTCTGCTTTGATGGTTTATATTGATAATTTATGGGGCCGATCAGTGTCTGAATGATAGAAACACACATATATATTGTTTCTAAGATATGTAATGGCAGATGTACCTGTTAGTATTTACATCATGATTGTGTCTTATGGATTGGTTCCAAAGCATCTCTTTATTGTCATAAGCAATTTTCAAGACAGTTCTATGTTTGCTCTGAACATGATTATCTGTACATGCATATGAAATAACTTTTACTTTTCAGTTTCATCTCGAGTGCAATGAAATTAAAGCAGGTCATGTTGGAATGAGAGTGATCAGGAAATAGTAAGCTTTTATTCTCTTTACAAAGTGAAACTTTTGTAAATTTATACAAATGACATGGTTGATGTTGATATGTCAGTGCTTTTCTCAATGTCTGTTCCCCCTGGTAATGCTCTGTAGACATGAAATGTGAGAACTAAAGGCAAATTAAATTCATAGCAACACTATTCAATTTGGCAGGAGCATCAGATTCTATTTTCTGTGTTGGAGCCACCCATTCATGGCAGTCTTGATCTGCTGAAAGAAGGCATCCAGGAGACAGCTGTGATATTCACAATGGAAGATATCTATGAGAATCGTGTCAGCTACCAGCATGATGGAAGTGAAACAACTGCAGATGTATTCAAATTCATTGTCAGTGATGGAACAAATAAAGTGTTTGCCATGCAACAAGACCAGCCAGCCTATAGACCTGTGAACAGCCCACAGGTACGGGCAACACCTCTAGACCATGACATGTAGCTGATTCATACTATCTGTTTCTGCATACCTATATATTCATAACTGTACATTCTTGGATAGCAGGTTACTAAAAGGATACAGAATTTCTCTTATGTCAGTGTCCTTTTCAAAACAAGTTAAAAACAACAAAATAATTTATGCACCTGTGGTACAATGTAATGAAACAATGTTTTAACCCTTAAATATAGTTTGCAAACTACAGCATGTTAATTATCTTATGTTTTAGGTATACATTTGCAGTGTACAGTATAAACATTTCAAACATTGTTGGCTCTTTCTCATCTCAGGATTTCAAGATTACAGTTCTTCCCATGGATGATGGAATGCCTGTCATTGAGAAAAATTTAGGACTGCAATATCTAGAGTTTGATGGTCGACAGGTAAATACAATTTCTACTTAAGGTAGGACTGTGACAAAGCTGTATGAATGGAGAAATGTCATGTCCCAGTTCATAATAATAGATGATGGCAGTGTATATATACCTTTTTGACATTTAATCTAAGGGAACCGTGCAGATTTCAAGAAAACTACAGTGCATGAGACAAATAAACACAGATAGGACAGGAAACAAACTTACTTATACAGCAGATATGAACTGTTCATGAGGATTTCCTAAGGCTTCCTTTAACAAGAAATGAGCTTGATTTAGGGGAATACCTTCAAAACAAATTGATCTGATTATTTAATGGACTATAAAATGAACCTGGAAAAAACAATGTTAGTTCTGTCTAACAATATAATGGCAATAAAAACTTCAAGCTGCTATAGTTCATCAGGCCTCAGATCAAACATCTACATGTCATTTATATTAAATGAAAAAGATGGAACGCAGACTCATCTGAGTGAGTGGACCAATGAAATTAGCATGAGGCAATCTTGAACAATAAAAAATATCTCAATCTTTTTTTTTTGTCCTTTTCACCACTTCATTATTTGGCAATTGTACATTTTGTGAAGTAAGGTAGTTGGTGATCACATGGATGATGATCAGATGTGCGACCTTGCCACACAACAGAAGGATTGAAAATCTTACTTAAATAAGCCATTCTGTTTTTTCTTTGTTTAAGTTGTCAAATAACATCAGGCTCATGTATATGTGACTCATCACGATGGTTCAGTCCACAAGATACACTGGGCAGTTTTGAGCAAATGGGGCAGAAAGGTCAGGGAAGGGGGGGGGGGAGGGGGGGGAAATTGGTTGAATTCTGGATTTTTGCATCAACCTATTCTTTAAGCATCACTGCATCATGTAAACATATCAA
>JBCEWB010519884.1:0-56321 GCA_039654565.1 Peronia peronii | reverse complement strand
TTAGGTAATGTGCTCGCTTTACAAAAATATTGATCCTCACCATGCTTTACTCCCACGGTTTTCAGGAAAGATAAATCTACAATATTTCGGGCGAAAATGTTGACAAATTTTGACTTCCTTGGTAGTTGTGTACATACACAACATTTGACCACGTAAATTACGTCTTCCAGTGACGTTTTGCACATAGTATATTCACCATTTAGGTAAAATAATTTATGGTCCATACTAATATCAGAGGAGAAATACATTTCGTCTGTTAAAAAACAAAAACAAAAGAAGGCGGTGTTTAGGAGATACTCGGAGGGAGCCCATGCCTATCGATTGTACAATGTGAACGGATAAAAATGTCTGCGTTTGAGGGAGTATGGGACGATGATACATGTTAATATGAGATAGAAACTATGACATGATTCATAAAAGTAATGTAAATACACTGTACATGCAATATTTTTGTTCCCCATTCACAACATCCCTAATTCATTATAAGTTTTATCTTGTGCTTTATCATGCATTTTCCTCATTTTAAAAAATAGTTTTAGCCTGTGTTTTGTTTTCTGTCAGAATCGTGTTCATCTTCATAAGCATCTGCCAATATTATTATACAATAACGTGAGTTTTGGTTTGCATTAGAATTTATCATGCCTCAGCACGATTACGGCTATATTGCGCCTTGCACATTAGAAAGTGTAGAATCATCAACATCTCATATGACACTGTGTAATCAATAATAATGTCCTCTTGTATTTTCAACAATGTGATGTTTAACCGAATGAGAATGCGTTTTTCTTTTTTTTTCGGGGGCAGGGGGGGGGGGGTATTGTTGTTGTTGTTGTTGTTGCTGTTATTGTTGTTGTTTTGTGCAAATTTCTTTGTTTTGTTTTATTTTACTCAGAATACTTTTATGAATTTTCTCTGGTTAAATGTGATCCAAAAGAGGGATAGAGGGAGAATGCAAAAGAAACAAAATCACAAATTAAACAAACACAGTGAGTCAAGCACAAAATACTTGTATATTGTCTTAACAGAAAACCAGAGAAAATATAAAATAAAAGATAATATACTTTGTTCCAACAACAGACTGATATGATTATATGTCCATTACTATATAGTATATATTTATTCCAATAAAATTTAGGATAAGATTGTGATGCATGAGGAGTAATGAAAGTTAATGAAAAGATATACATGTACATGTATTACTATTAAAAGCTGTGTTCAGAAAATATAGGACTGCTCTTCATTCAGAAATGTAGATGTTTTTATGATTGAGAATTATTTTTCCCAGCATTATTCCTTGTTTGCAATTCATGCCATGGTACAGTCATATTGGTTTTGTAAACCAAGAACATGATCAGGAAAGGCTTCAGATTTCTCTATAAAAACATGTCATAGAATGTTAATTTTTTTTTTCTCCAAAAAATTTGTGGTTTTGAAGAATTAAATCAATATTCACTCACATTGACACAAAAGAGAAAAACTGCTAATACATGCATATCTATACATTTTGTCTTTTGTATTTTTCTAAAATAACAAACAAAAGTTACACTAACTGGATAAACTGATTTGGTAAAGCTGCATCATGAAATGTGTTCTGAATCTTGCAAAGATACGTTTTCCCAAATAACCTACTACTACAGCACTGCAGGAGTGCCAGTTGGCATATCACACTAGGGAATGTAACATATCATTTTGTGATCAATGCCAGTCAAGAATGAGGAGAAAGCACCAACCGTAACATCTGATGACTAAAATTTATTATACATGTTGTTCTTTTAATACAAACTTATAAAATTCAAGACTTAAAAATAAAACTTTCTTCAGAACAATTTCGAGACACTTATTAAAAACATGTTTTATGTTCCATACCGTTGGACAACAAAAGACAATGGACACCAAATTCAAATAATGTCCTGTCAAATTATTCGAAAGTGCGACTTAAGTTGTACAAAGGGCTCATTAGACAATTCCTCATGACTCTGCCAGCACTGGTTAGTGCAATGTTCATTGAAATGATTGCATAGCAGGGAAGAACAAATAGATCTATGTAAATAGGCCCAAAGATTAATTATATAATGGCACAATTAATTCTCAATAAGAGTAAATAATATCATGACTATAAAGATAACTGAAAGGATATGGCCATCTTTTATATAAACAGATGAGTTGTAAATAGATTTCTTTTCAGCATGTGCTTGGGGGCTGAACAACAATGTCTTGGTCATTGACGAATATTCTCACTCTGTCAGGTCTGAAATCCATTGTAACCATGGAATTTTCTGGCACTTTAAACACCTGTAATATGAAATGTAAGTAATATGAACTGATTTATATGGTGTCTGAGAAAGATACACAAAAGTTACATTGGTCAATTCTCAGTAAAATCATAAATCTACAGAAACACTGAAGACTATCTTAACGTGATTTGACAAAATGCCTTTTTTTCATTCTGGCGCCAAAATTTTGTATTGCATTGGATTCTCATCACCATTCCTCATCTTATGAACTGATCAGGTTTTGAGAAAGCACAGTTTTTAAATTATTAATTAAAGAAAATGATTTTTCAAAACACCTTTCTTTCTGTTGAAACGTGACAAAACGCCTTTAATTGTATAAAACGTCTTTTTTTTTCGAAATAAAGGCGTTCGCCTAAGGCCGAGTGAGATGACAAAATGCCTCTAACTTGACAAAATGCCTATCTACGTAGGAAAAGAGGCATTTTGCTACATCATTTGCAATGCGACAGAACATCTTTCAATTGATAAGCTTTCCTGGTAATCATCTTATCTTATCTTCCTTTCATTGTCCTTTTACTATAGGCTTACTGAGTTCAGTAAAAGTATATTGTGATAATTGTTTTCCCATAAAGATCTTCATTTAAGTCCATATTCAACCGTATCGTACCAAGTGTGGATAATTGTTAACATCTAATCTTGGAGCTGAAGTCTAGCAATTTGACTAGAATGTGTGACAATCATTAAAATCTGGAACAACACTCAGACCGAGAACTGTCTCTTTGACTTTGTCTACACAACATTGTGAACTTTCTCTTCCCCACTGGTACCGACATTCATCTGGAGTTGCTCACACAAAGTTGCACCGCACACTTACAAGGCAAAATTAAATGATATTTTCCCTCTCCCAGATCAATCGATGACCAGTATGGGAAGTTCCGTGATCCACCATGCTGTCGGCATTCCAACAAAAGCCAGAATCTTTCATCAAAATGGGAATGTAGCAGTTCCAACTGTTACTCAATTTTTTCTTTTTCCCCCTGCCGTATTCATATCAACACCAACTCTGTTCCCATGAATCCTCTGAAGTTTTTCAAGGAGATCATTGAGCAGTCAGTTTACTTATATCTTTCTTTTATGTTTGTGCTCATCATCATTTTATGTGTTTAAATATCAGGGCTAAACCTGCAACCAGTGACATGAATTGCATCCAAACAAAGTTTCTGGTCTTTGCTGGTTCTTTTTCACAGCAAAGAGGACTGTCATCATCATGATTTCCAGATGCTCTCATGGTATTGCCAACCGGCAAGTAGTTCAATGTTCCCTCCTCCTTCCCATCATCATCATTATTTTGTAAAAATTGTCTTAAAACTAAATAAAGAAGCGTCACAATGTTGAACAAGAGAAAGCAGAGACCCCAAGGTGTCAGCCTCTTACAGTGTAGAAGACACTGTTGATTCTTCAGAACCTTAAGTGGCAAGACCTGTGACAACCAAACTTGGTCGTCACTGCTCAGTTTTGCTAACATCCCAGTTCAATATGCTGTCCCTACTCACTTGAAGAACTTGTCAACAGAATGATAGTGACATTAGTGACAGTGTAGACAATCTATTTATTTCAGATAATCCTTATAATGAGATAACAAGAAACAGTGCAGTAAGTTCATTCCTACTCTATATCTTCTGCTATCATTGTCCCGTTGGGACACAATTTGATGGTTTGGAGTTATCCAGCATTCAGCCTGTACATCACTTCATTGAGTGTTTGACCATCTCACAGCCCAATGTGTCAGTTATTTTCCCCACCAGAAGATTCCAGCAAAGGGATAGAAGGATAAACAATACATCATGCACCCTAGTTTCTGATTTACTTGCAGATGTTCACCATTCAAAACTTGAAACAATCAAGTACAATATATTTCCTTTTCAGTTTTATTATTGGTCTGCAAGTTCATCATATCTAAACATACTCATCCAACCACCTCTGCCTCCAATCTCACCGATACTTGTCATTCCATTGGCAATGTCAACTTTCACTCCAGCTAGCATGGAAAGAGAGCATGAAACACACAATACTTGCACATGAAATTTCCAGCTGCTCTAACCCTTGCATGAAAAAGGTCGGACAGGAACGAAGCCACGCTGTTTGTGAGAATACTGCAGCCACACCTACGACATAGCCAAGAAACTGACTATTTATCATCCTATTAAGCTTTATCCCTTGGGAAAAAACAAACAAACAAGCAAAAAACGGTGTGGATTTACTCATGAAAAAGGAACAGCATTAAGTAGACCCTTCTGTTCAAGAAAAAGGCATTTTGGCTGAGTAAACCTAATCACAGAAACCCCTATCTCTTCAGCAAGACACTGCAAAACGCCTTTTTTCTGGAAAAAGACATTTTACGTTTGAGTAGTGATTCGACAAAATGCCTTTTTCATCACAGTTTATGTATTTCATCATAAATTTAAACAAAACTTTACACAAAGTTATATGACATCACAACATGTCACTTCAATTCTCAAAAACTGCATTTTGTTCGTTATCTTTAAATTGGAAGATCGTGAAACTAAATCGTGATTATCTTGGAACAGTATTTCTTGGAAAAAGGCATTTTGTCAAATCACGTCAGTATTGGCATAAACCATAAGCAATAGGAAGGAAAATCTTGAAGATTCAGTTTCCCTTTTGAATTTTAACCAATATGTAGACAAATAATACAGGCATCTGACATACCACAAGTCAATGTTTCTTCATAATGCTGGTTTGGAAAAAGAACCAGTAAGATAAGATAAATTTGAATATATGTTTTTTTCAGCCGACATGCTGTAGCAGACAGTGGGACATCACAAATGAATGTGGAAATTTTATACCATTGTTCATTTTATTATAACAATGACTATTATCATGACACCAAAGAGTATCAATACAGTGGATATTATGCCCTAGTTGATGGTTTGATTTGAATGTAGCTGTGACATGTTTAGTGATGCCATTAACACAGGATTAGTAACTCCTGTCAATGATGGTTACAGTGATAAGCATTCTCAACTGGTTATACAATGCTGACTCCTAGTGACATCATCTCTTTTCATTTTTGCAACAGATGTTTCCCTTCCCCCTTAATAGCACTGAAGAATCCTGTGCAATCATCAGTTGATCATCTGTTGTGTAT
The DNA here is from genome assembly GCA_039654565.1 of Peronia peronii. Lineage (NCBI taxonomy): Eukaryota > Metazoa > Mollusca > Gastropoda > Systellommatophora > Onchidiidae > Peronia > Peronia peronii. The sequence continues at coordinate 50,918 of JBCEWB010519884.1, read as the reverse complement.
AACAACTAGCTCTTTGTATCGATTTTGGGGCTGTCCAGTATGATCATTTGTTTCAGTTTATGACACAATCTGATTTGGGTGATAAAGTATCTGAAAGTCTTGAATGATTCTACCATTATTAATACCACAATTTTATTATTGACTGTTTGAGTTCATTCTTCCACTGTTTGATATTTGACCAACTTCTAATTCTTATTTCAAGATTTCAGTCACACCATATGCTAAGCAAATTATGGCATTGCCAGTAAAGTACATCACCCACTGGGGGTGCATATATCATCATCAATATCATGTACTAACGTAACCGGCATTTTGTTAATTTTACAGGAGAGCAACTTTAAGTTTTTGACGATTTTCACTGACCCGCCGTGATGTAACTGTTCAACCTATCATACTGATTTTTTGACACAATATGTAATTTAATGTCAATTTTTTATTTTCCATATGAGCATCTCGCAAAAACTTGGATTTTTTTAAAAAATGACCATTTACTCAGATACGCTAGTGACACTTTTTCATTTGAACACCGGTACTAAACTGTGACTTACGCAACTGTAATTTCTTTATTCAACAATATACTCAATGATGTATGCCAGCTATTTATAAGGAAAACAAACTCAAATAATATTCTGGAACAGGCACTTTACTAACAAAAGTGAATGCGGAAGCAATCTATTCAAACTAAAATTGGCCTCTAATGGAACATTTTGACAAGATCTTCATTAAAAGGAATGTAAGATTTTAAACATCTTCTGTGTCCTCATATCACATAAAACATTACAATTACAAACTGGACCTTATATAAAAACCTTTAGTTGAATGTAGGTTTTAATGAATATAACTCAAAACCTACAAGTTTAAGAAACCTATACTTTTTTAACACCATAAACGTTATAGCACTTATATATTATGCAAACATGTCTCAAAAAACAAATTTTTAAGAGCACAATGAATAAATTCCCTTTGATTCATGAAAGTTAAAGAAAGATCTGACATAAATGTACACCAAATTGTTGAAACTGGAAAGAAGAACAACATAGTTGGAAGTAATAACGAGTTCATAAACTCTTCATACAAGTACTGGAAGTAATCTAACTCTGTCAAATACTGTATGTTCTATTTCTTCAGAGATTAGTACTTCTCATGTGGCAGTGGCAGATAAAAGTGTTTGTGCTCTTTGATTCTGACAACAGAATCTTCTCAGATCTCTGGAGATCTTGTTTGGTCCTGTGTTTTGCTTTTGAGAACATGGTCTTTGACATGTTTCGTCAGTCTTTTCAGAACAAAGATTAAATTGAACTGTTGTTCATGGTGGCTTGTTTTCCAAAATAGAGTGTCAAGTTGTTGTTTGGAAACGCAAAGTTCCATGATGCTGTGCCAGTTGAAGGTTTCTTTACTTCTAGAACCTTTCATTGCATCCAAGAATCGTAGGTCTCTGGACAAAATCTTGAAATCCAAGACATTGTCCGACTGCAATTGATGAACAATAATACATGTATATGGTTTTTGAGGTCGAGCCAAACTGAAAACCGTTGTCAGCTGTGAAGGCAAGAGCAGGTCTCCTGTTGCTTTCAAATAGTCGCTGATTGCACTGTGGGCTGAGTGTCCATCATTCTGTCCATGGTTCGGGATTCATTAACTTGAGGGATACTTCCTCCAAGTTCTTTCTTGTGCTCAATGTGTATAGCATCATGGCTGCCGTGATGGAGTTTTTATTCTGGCTGCCGCATCCATCTGAACAAAATGATATGCCTTTTTTTTTGTTCCCTTGTCATCAATGAACCTAAGGGCACTGTAGACTAATGTTGAGATCTCCGTTGATCCACATTTGCTGGTCATCTCGTCCCACATAAAGCAATGGCAGTCTCTGTTTTATCTTTTTTTGACTTCTTCCTTGCATTTTTTTTGTTTTTCTAATCTCTGTTACTTTTTGCTTTTTCCCAAAGTGGGTTTCATATTGAGCTCAAAGAAGGTTCTTCACTGTTTCATCTCCTTGGAGGTATGTGGCACAAACAGAGCATTAGTTCTTTTTGGGTCAATGAATGGACAATTTCTTTTCCTTGCTTTCATCTGTTTTGCAACCACCGTCTTTTTTATTGTCGTACTTGTATATTCCACTTCCATGTTTCTTTTGCGTTTGGCTTCCTTTTGTTTGTTTGTCCAAGGTACCTTTTGTGTCATAACTTCCTTTTCAACTTCCTTCGACGATGTGTTGTTTGGGACTGTCATTTGCATGCCGTCATTCCTGTTTATTACTTCAGTGTTACAAAGCACCAGAATCAGCTGTCATGTCGGTATCAGCCATTTGTTCTGTTCTAATCATCACTGATTCTGCAACAACAGCTTTTGCCTTTTCCTTCCTTTTTCTTGTGCTTCTAACATGTTCGGCGCAGGAAGAAATATCTTCATTGAAGTGTTTAAAGCAAACCAAGAGTTCACAATCAGGGCAGGCTGGCCACACTTCGGCCTTGCACCTTCTGACCTCACATTGCCCAGAATTAAACTCAGGATCATTATCTGAATCATAACCATGAACTGACATCTCATCACTGCTTTCTTCACTCATCATATCACTTGCAACATCTCCTTAATCACTGTAATCCTTCCTGATTGCCTACATTATGTTTTTTTTTTTTAGATTGCATGTTCAAAGTCTTCCCTCACCCATGGATCTGCATTTCAATCATTAGAGTTTTTTATGTCTTTGGATTTAAGTTTCAAAATAGCAAGGGAATATCTTCATCTGATTCAATTCCTGCCATGACTAATCTATTTCAAATTCCTCCCTGAACTGACAATAAACAGCATGCAATACTTCAGATGTAACACCATTGGAATCATCTCTAGTAAGTTTGTTGATCTAACATAGCCTCTGTCAACAACCAAACGTTTCCTATCCAAATGTTCATATAGATATCTGGACACCTTCTGCAGCGAATTAAGCATGGATTTGCTTGTATCATCCCAAAAATCATAAGATCGTAACTTTGTGATCTGTTTCCAAGCATCAGTGATATGCATCTCAAAAAGTTCTCATTTTCATGGAAAGTTAAACATAAAACAGAGTGAAACGAGCATGTGTGTATGTTTGGGACTGTATGTGTTTGCGTGCACATGTGTGTGTAAAAGAATATGCGTATGTATTGTTCCACCCACAACATCGTGCACAGTTAGTGTGGATGTTGAGATCATACCACACATACGTATATACACACACACACACACACATGGGCACAATCATCATATCAGCAGAAGCCAGTGATCAAGACTGAAAAGTTCGATTGACATTTCTTTGTTAAATATAAATAATTAAACCAGTATATGAGCAAACCCAATCTGATTCCAAACTGAAAGCGCGATACAGTCATGCAAAAAACCCAGTCAGCACCAGTAGTGTGTAAAATGGACTGTGTATGAACTGGCATGTCAGCCACAGTTCCATATGCACTTGTACCGCGAAAAGAGACAGTCCACTGTTTTGTATGCAGTTATAGCTGAGTCACTTACGCTAGTCTGTCATATCAGTTTGGCGTACTTGGCAAATAGTAACATGGGTGTCACAAACTAGCATATCGTCCAATAACTAGTACATGATACCACGTATTGTTGAATTCAGAGTTACGCTAAAAGGAAAATTGACTATAACTCAGCTAATAATGCTCGTATACTCCCCGATTTGAGAGGAGGTAGACAGGAGTATTTGTAATTGCACAGTGGTTCTAACTCAATTTCGACCAAAATGCCGGTTACGCTAGTACGTGATATCGACGATGATATGTCATGAAATAGATCCCTTGATTTCTGAGCTCACAATTCATTTGTTTGAATGATATGATATTAGAATGCTGTTCTGACTTGAAGGAGGCCATGAATTTCTGATTTTACAGATATATGGATTAGGAATAAATGGTACACTTCTGAGACTAACAAAACCTGATAACTATTTACAAAACAATAGCTGGATCTTGTAAAGTCTCATTTGTAAAAAACCTCTATTACAACTGCTATTCACAAGAATTACCGTAACATCAGGGCGATCTTTCTTGATGATTTCAGCTGCTTCCTTGAATGTCTGAAAAAAAAAATCATATTCAATGCATAGACATTTGCTTATACTATACGTAACAGCATGTCTATGGCTCAGTATTACATGATTCTCCATGTCAGTCTACAAATTTAACCTATTAAATGTTCAGCGGGATATCAAATGCTGAAAGGACTGGAAGTTGTGATACATTAGCAGCTGATTTACTTACTTGTAATTTGTGGGTGTGTAAAAGTACATGGCACATAACAATTAAAGACAAGAGTAAGAGTAACATATTATCTGCTGTAAAGGAAGGAATACTGTATGAGACCAAATGAAGACAAAATAATATTGCAATTTCCACAGTGTAGTTTTTGGTGGGACAATATAATACATGTTATTAGAAATGTTATCTTGAGTTACCAGGCGAACAAGACATATGACCCATAAAATATGATGTGGTGAATGAAAAATAGGAGTCACATGTGTGCAGCAAATACCTGCTCTCATTTCATATTGTTGAATTTTGATTAATTTCCAGCAAATTTGTAGAATGTCCAAGTATGTCAAAGATATATAAGCCTTCTTCCAGAAACCAAAGGCCTACAGCTCTTATTACGTTGGCCAATTTTAAATTTTATTGAACTGACAAACTATGCTACTACATGTATGTTATTTGTTAGCCAGACCTCAAAACTCTCATCTTATTCCTGTGTTGGCTAAGGCAACTCCTTGTGCGGATGATACCTGCCCTGCTTATCAAAGATTATCCTTCGAACTACCTTATGCATAAGGTTATAGCACTCTTGTCTTAAGCCAACTATAGTAAGGATAACAACTGCCTGATTATGTAGGATGTCTTTTATTCCTTGTACCTGTTTTAATACCACCACTCTCTGCCCACAAGAACAAACTGAACCTCAAAGTAATAGCAACATTAAATAAGTTAAAGTCAGAAATTAAATGTTGATTGTGACCTACTGTGAGTGGCATCACTCACCATATATACGAGTGAGACAGAATTGTCAAATTATGCTCTTCCTTGAACATTACTATGACCATAATATGCTAATAATATTGTTCTAAGGTCCCTGAAAACAATGTGCACACTTCTTGGTGACCAGGAATACTCGTTCTCAAAATCTCTCTCGCTTTGTCTCATTACTACTGACAATAATATGCACACCTGTTAGGGCATTTCTCTGTGATGTAAACTTACATTCAAAATGCTCGTGTGAATCTTGATATACATGATAATCAAAATAATAATGCAGCAATTCTCCTACAACTACAATACAGATGTTCATGAGTGATACTTAATTTCCACTGACTGTCTGCTTTTTTATCCATATCACATTGGCCTAAGCTGCCTGCATATATCAAAATCATTCTGAATTGTATTATAATCCTGTAGGTCTTCAGAGATGATATATACACAAGCACCCCTTATAAACCCTAGGTAGACTAGACCTATAATAATATATTATTCAGCATAATTATGACATACAAAAAGTTCACACACCTTTCCTATCAGCTCTGGCCAACTCTGAAGGCCACCGTCGTTTTGTTGAACTGCCTGCATGGTTCTAACTGCAAACCATTCACTTCAGGAGCTGCAAGACTAACTTTATGATGGGACAATAAGGTTATTAATAGCTCCTTACAGTGTACTATACAGCCCGTTAACTTGAAATAATGCTTAGTACAATTTTATAATTCGTTAAAATCTGAAAGCAGAGAAACTGACTATGATAAAAACAATGTCTTTTTAAATCCCAAAATCATACTTCTGTCCGAGTTAGTCAATAAACGAAGTTGATAGTACACAAAATAAATTAAATGAGACAGCTGCTATTTGGAGGATCTAATTCTGAAACACTTTGAAATGAAAAAAAAAAAAAAAGGAATCTTTTAACGTTATATGGGGATATGTCTCGGTTATGTCTTTGCTATGTCGGTTTTGTTTTTTTTAAATTTTAATTACTGCCTAATATTAGATAAAGAGACCCAATGAAAATGATTATTCGTTTTGTCTTATCTGCATGGGTGATTTTATTTCGTGCACTGATTTCCTGAAACAGCCAATTTTTATAAAGATCACGTGACATGGAATCGTGTAAGGGACATAATTCATAGGCATACGTGCAGTGAGCTATGCGTGTCATGTTGTCAGGGTAGAAGGATACATTCTGATGAAGGACCGGTAAAAAACTGTAGTGCTGTGTTTTTCTCTTGATGGATCTTGGAATATTTTTATTTTTTGTTACAGGTGGTCCATGGAGAAGGGAAGGATCATTTGAAACAGCGAAATGAAAGTCGAAATGATGAAATCTAGAGCCATTTCCAGATAGGCTACTCGATCCAGATAACAATAACATTGCTCACTCTACTCTAGATCTAGAATAGGAGTGGAGGGTCAGTGCGTCACGTCGGATCTTCGCGTCATCTATGTCCGCATCATGTCAGACTGTACCAATGTGCACCAAAATTGGCATATTTCTTCTGACCACAGAGCTATTGAAATCAGCCAATTTTGGTTCACATTGGTACAGTCTGACATGATGCGGTGACGCAAAGACCCGACGTGAGGCATTGACCCTCCAGTCCTAGAGCTAGTGTCTAGATCTATCAAGATTTTAGATCTAGATCTTTACTTCAGCAAAGTAAATCTAAATCTGTGAGCTATGATTATACATCATGACTTTATAGATCTGGCTAGATCTAGTCTAGTCTAATCTAGATATCTAGATTTAGATCTAGAGATCTAGTAGTACATTTTGAGACTGAAGAGAAGTGGGCAATTTTTTTTTTTGGCTTAGAAATTTTATAGAAGAAGATAGATCTAGATCTGTATCTGCTTGATAATGGGCTTGAAATTCTTGGCATTCTTTGAGAATTATTGACTTAGAACTTAGATTTAGACTAACTCGTTTGTGGGTATGCAGATTAGTTTACCTAGACATTCATATATACTCAAAAGTAAGGCCGTTGCTATTCAGACACGGGTCTGCTTACTGGTATTTTGCTGTCTGGACTTGGGTCTGTTTAGCTTAAGTGTTACGGATTTACTAAGTGCCTAGTGGGACCAGTTTTCACTGCATTAAGCACAGTGAGAGAAAACAGATCAAATATTAACAAAAACATAGGAATTAAACAGAATTTTCAGTTACATTTTGGGAGGATGCATCATTGATGAATCTTAACACGATGTGGGCTGATATGTTGACCAACTTAGCCTCCACCCGACTTTTTAGGCCATGTCTATTGTATTATTGTTGAAAATCTTGAATTACACCGAGGATTCTTGAAGAATTTGAAAATGCTCAAAACTTAAACTTTGGAAAACTCACTCTTTGCACAACATCTTCTAGCCTCGAAAACGAAACAAGAGAAGTCACGCATCCACATTCATTAAAAATAAAAAGTAAATTATATGAAAACACACCAAGTAGCGAAAACTGATCTCTCGAGGACCCTACCTAATCTTAGACACTAATCCTAACAAAATAAGCGTTTTCTTGTTCACAAAATTCTTTAAACTTTGTTTCAATTTCGGAATATGATGAAAATGTGGCACCCAAATCCATGACTGTGACTGGGTGCTTACCACAAGGATGTTTCTAAAAATAGCTCCAGTTCCATACAGCAAAAGAAAAATGTATCCGGACTCAGATCCGTATAGCCACTTTGCAGAAATAACTGTCCTTCCTAAGATATCAGTGCAAACTGACTTCACTCCTCATTTAGATCTGTCTTCTTACAGATTTGAGGTATACACCAAAATTTTTTCATGATTCAGTGTCATACAGTTTAGAAATACACACCAAAATTTCCAGATATTTTGTCTCACAGAAAAGAGTTTCATTCTCCCCGTTGTGGAAATTTCTGTCATTGTTCAACACATTACAAATCACCATCAGAATCACAGCATTGTAATCTGATCCCATAAACTGAATTGGGCTGATATGGAACAGGCATGAACTGATGTTCTTCCTTCTTTTTTTCCCTTTGCTGTGTTTCTTCTTGTCATCAGATTGATGAATTCATTATTTTGGAAGTTCGAATGTAACTATTCTTTTTAAGCTTTTCTTTCATTATGACTATGCCTTCATTGATTTTTATTCTTCTCTTCTCTTTTTTTAAGTGACATGACAAGCAGATGAAAAAAAAAAACTTTTTTCAGTCACAGAAGACTCGTGACCTTGTGTCCACTCTGGCGTGGAATTCCCACATCACCATCAGTGAAGCCAAATCCAGAAGAATTTGACTGGACATAGCACAATAACGAGTTGATGCTGTTTGATTGCGCTGTAAATGCTGTTAACATTTGTCTGACATTTGAGGGAATTTAAACAACTCAGGATGAAGCCAGCTTGCGGAAATCTCAGTATGACAGCTATTGTATTTTTAACTGCTCCACTTTTAGCCATATTGGTCCATTCCACAACAGCAGTGAACAGTCTTTCAGTTTCTGATGTATATCATGGTCTGGCCAGGCAGCTGCTTCATGCAGGGGAAGAGACACCGAACAAGGAGGAAAAACCTAAGGACATTGTAGACGTAGATTCAAAAGATAAAATTGAGGCAAGTGGACCTTTTTTTTGTTTTTTCCACATTGTGTTTCTTGTGAGCTCATTTATTCGTTTGATCTAAGAAGAAGTGAATTTTGAGCGTTTTCTTATCTTTTCAGTACTATTGGACTGCTATTTGATGAAATCCTTTATTCCTTTATTTTTAATGAAGACATCATATTAATCTTTGAGCATATGGAGTAGGTTGGGATAATATTTGTTTTCATTTGTCAACATTTCAATTCCAGGGTGAGGATGGTATCAAAACTGGTGATAGAGATGTCACTGTCGAGAAGGTGCGGAAAGGGAACTCGGGCTTTGTTCATGCTTTTGTTGCCTCCTTATCTATGATCATTGTGTCAGAAATTGGTGACAAGACATTTTTCATCGCAGCCATCATGGCTATGACTCACTCTCGGGTTACTGTTTTGATGGGTGCCCTTACTGCTCTGTTTGTTATGACTGTCCTTTCAGGTGAGCTCCATTGCAAACTTTATAGTGGAAGTGAATTATTGAATGAATGAAAAGTCAGGATGTGCCGAAAAACTGAACAACTGCTTTTAACAATCAATATTTCGAAGGGAATTGAAGTATTAATCTTTTGAACTCATATCGATACAAAATGAGAGAAACTGCTAGTCAGCCTGCCTAAATACACACAATATGAGCAAGAAGTGAGTTCATTTCTGCATATATTTACAACTTATTGTCAGTTCTAATCTGACAAACTAACATGTCATCCAGATGCTTGTCCCAATGTCAACAAAATGAAAAGGTCTAGTTACTTAATTTAAAAACTCGCTGATTGGATTGTGGGAAAAGTGAATCATAATACTGCTGTAAAAAAATGTATGGACTGCTCCCAAGCTAAAGAAAAACGTAAAAAAGTATCTTTCTTTGAAACAAGGCCATAAAAGTGATTTTAAAAGCATTTTTTTTAAAACTGTCATATGTATTTGTTTTTTTAATTATTCATGCGGTTATATGTAAGAGCTGTGAGGAGGAAACACTGAGAAATTTATTTCCCAGAGGTAACTTTTTTTAAAATCTCTTTTGCCTTTTTTTTTTTTCCTTTAGTAAATGCTACATTGTTCACAAAGATAGAAAGCAAGATACATAAATTTATTAAAAAGCATTGATAAGAAGATATCACATCTCACAGAAGACATATTTCAGTAAATGAAGACTTAGTTCAAGAAGATATCATGTTGTCAACTCGATGATAAAATGCATTTCATCATGAGCTTGATCTGTCATAATTGAATGAGAATAGAATCATTATTCATGTTTATGTCCTGAGTGTAATTCCCAATGACTTTAAATTTACTTACATTCTTTCCAGATGCCTATCTAAACAATCTTAAGAAAATGTTGACTCATTTCTTTCAGCAATTGTTGGTTTTGCTGCCACTGTGATACCCAGGTCTTTAACATATTATGCTTCATCAGCTTTATTTGCTGTGTTTGGTCTCAAAATGTTGAGAGAAGGTAAGCATGATTACAGTTGATGGCAAACACATAAGGAATGCTAAATTTACAGGGGTGTCAAACTTCGACTTCAGTCGGAATTCCGACTTTTTTGGCCGTTGCTGACTTTTCTGCTTTTGGCCGATCAACTGCCGAATTTGTTGAGTTTTACAAGACAGTCATGGTTTCATAATAATTTCTTATGCAATGCAAGTCTAGAACGATGGCAGTGGAACCGGAAGTACCATAGAAATTTGTGCATATGAAAGTCAGCCGGGCTATTGTACATGCGGGATATGACATCATACCATGGGAATTACAGTTTTGTAAACATCCATTTGTCCTCTGCTTGCTTTTCCACGTTGTGATAGCTTTATCATGGGTTTTTTTTTTTTTTTTTTGTTAATCGCTGTTTGCAGGATGCAATCATCGAGAGGAATACAGGCCTTCTGTTTAGTTTTGGTTATGTTATCGTATTTTGATAAATAAATAAATAATCTATACAATAAAAATAACTTATTTAGATCAACCTAAATCTAGAATTTTCCTTGAAAAAAAAAAGTCATATTTGACTCAGTTTCCCATGTAAACACAGCTGATTGCTGTTACCGCACATGCGCATTAGGCCAGCTGATCTTCTATGTATAGACGCATGTCTCCGGCCAAGAGTTGAACTGCTGTTCGGCAGCTGTTTAAAGATCGAGATTGAAGTTGGTAGCGCTTAGTTCCCCACACTTGACAGCATGCAATGGGGTAGTCGCATGAGAGTTGTTGATGGAAAGTCAGCACATCAGAGTACCAACAACAATAAATAATACGTACATGGTCTTAGGAAAGCTAATTATGAGGGCAACGTTTCATGATCTAGATCTAGCTTGTTACATTCGGTGATTAGGAAGATTTCACAGTCTGCAGGATCTTTTAAGTTCTTGGAATTTCCATTAGTTGTGTAATTTTATAATCCCCTTTCCAGGTTTCTTCCAAAACAAGACAAAAGCTTGGCGTGTCTTACATAACCGGACAACGGCCGATTACTGTGATAAGATATCGGGGAGGGGGTGCAAAATTTTCCGACTTTTTAGTGAAAACGCTCTGACATCCCTGGATTTAGAGAGAGATGAGAATATATTTAATCTTAAAAATTCAGTTGCATTATTAAATTTTATACACAAGTTTAGACAATTCAGTCAGAAAAAGATTTATGTACATAGTATCAGCCATGAGGAGACAACAAAATTTATGAGCTGCAGTAAAGGCGTGTTGAAAATTTAAACTTTTCCTTCCCTTTCTTTCTCTTTCCTCTCTCTCTCTGTCACTCACCTTTTTTCTCTCCTTCTGTTTTGATGAATACCCCCTTTCTTATGGTTGCAATATTCTTCCACAGTTTAGAATGGTATCAGTTGTACCATGCTTTTTAAATAATTTTTAATGATTAGATGAATAGGTTGTTGAAGATGATTTATGTCAAAGCTATTGCAATATTATAATTATATGGGGCACTTGTAGTGATCCAGCTATGCTTATATACATGTTCAACCTATTGGGCTGAATGGCTGGGGAATATAAGATGTGCAGTTCTTAAAGTAATGCCAAGATACTATTTCTATTGTGAAATTATATTATACAGGCTGGTACATGTCTGATGATGAGGGGAAAGAAGAGTATGAGGAGGTGCAGGCTGATCTGAAGAGGAGAGAGGATGAGGTGAATACATTGAATGTTTTTCTACTGTCTTTTTGAAACCCCTCTTCCTCCATGACCTTTTCTTTTTAAAAAAAAAAAGCCACAACACTCTAAATCTCCAGGCTTGAGATTTTGTTCTTCATCTTTTTTACCATCGTCTGTATCGCACATTTTTCTTTTCTCATTTTTTTTCTAAGGTTTTTCATTCCATATGATTTTAGCACCATGTAATGATATATGTCAGCATTAGATTAGATTTGATAGTTGATACTTTGTAATGATATGTAGCCTTAGATTAGTTCTGTATTAATGGATTGTTCTTACAGATTCATGAATCAGTATGGTTGCAGAATAAAAGTAAATAGATAAAGAATTAAATTGGTGAACTGAGCAAGAGAGGAAAAGATCTTATCTTCTAGTGACAATATACAGATACTGGGAATGTTGTTGCACAAATATGAAATAGCTGATGAGGCACTTATCATAAACTGGAGTATTCAAGAGAGGAAAACATCACATTTTCTAGTGACAATATACAGATGCTGGGAATGTTGTTGCACAAATATGGAATAGTTGATGAGGCTATTATAATAAGCTGGAGTTTATTTTACCATGCACCCAAATCAGGAACATTTACAAGGTGGGCTAATGGAAGTGGTGCAATTTTCTGTCTCTTCAGCTGAAAGCTCAAAGAGAATGTTGCATGGAAAATGAGGATGATCCAGATGTAATTCATAGTCTTTACCTGCATTATTTATGAGTTTCTGATGTCACATGTAGTTGTTTTTGGAGACCATTTTTTTTAGATTTTTACTATAATTTCAAATGGAGAGCAAACTAAAAAAAAAAAAAAAAAGAAGAAAATGCTGCTTTGCACTTGACACTTTTTCTTCCTACTGCATTGCATATGCATGCTGTGGTAAAAATTTCTATACTGCTTGCAATCTGTGTGAATTTCCTCAACAACTCAGGTGAAAATTGCTGTTATCAGTCATTTGATTTCCAGTTTTGTTGAATACTTCTGATTTTGATTTTGAGTTGAATGAAATACAAATCCAGTCAATGGCCTGTTGTATGACTCTGCTATATGCCAAGGTAAAAAGTAGTGTATAATGGAACCTTACACGAAACCATCGAAACAGAGTTAATTTTGACCATGCCAATGTTATGTTCAAGAATTTGTGCAATGTTATATTATTAAAGTATGAAAATATCTTGTCATGATAGCTTTAAATATTTGTACACACTGGCAAGCAGTTATTAAGTTTGTACAGTTGTGTAAAGAAAGAGAGTGGATGTGGCAGTAAGCAAGTTGACACCAGTTTGACCTGAAAGATGTGATAGTCCATATGTTTCTTCTAGGGATGTTAAAGACAAACTTGATTTTTCTGTTTAAGTAATTTCTCTGCCACCCTGGTTACAGATTAAGTTCTTAAAAGAATTTCAATCTTGAAATCTTTATTTCACTGGTGCAGTGGTTACAAACTATGGTTAATTTTTTTCTTATTTGACTGCAGAATAAGTTGTGAAGTCCAGCTTGTTGAGATTTTGTAAATCATCACAAGAGATCAGGATATAATTTCAGAAAACTAAAAAATGTTTTAGAGGTCATAGCATATTTACATTTTTTTTGCTCATTGTTTGTTTGTTTACTTCAGTTTTAACTTCCATCATGAAAATTAATTGCAGATAAAGGCAAAATATCTTAACAAACATCTGTTACTTCTGTTTTTGTCTTTAAGTCATTCCCTCCGGAATTTTTTTCGTGTGTGGACGTAATTTTTTTACATGTGTCACAAACTTGCAAAACCATGTGTCACATTTTCACATACAGTGGTCTCCACCTGAGAACCCTCCGCCTAAGAGCCTGGTCCGCCTAAGAACCCGCTTCTGCTGCGAAACAGAATTTTTCTCCTGTAATTTGTCCCTCTAAGAACCCGTTCCGGGTGCTCCCAAATAAAAAAATCCTCCTAAGAGCCTGGTGTCGGGCCAAGACACCCAAGTACTTATGGTATAACTCCACATCATACTGTCCACTTGAGAGAAATGCACAGTGCTAGATGTGCAGCAGTAAAATGGGGACAGGAGTGAAGAGAACAGGTAGACAAAGGAAGGGAAGTGATGGTTGATGTATGACTGCATAATCAGCCACATTGTTGACTAATAAAATACGTAATCATCTCTTTGTTTGACAACACGTGGGATAGCACCAGTGATTGGCTTTATGGATAAGGAGGAGTAAGTTTAGCCTCCTGGCTGATCAGCTGTTCTGCTAATTTGGTCGGCCTGTAAACACTTGGATCACTCGTGCGATTATCCGCGGGGTAGCATAGCAATATCAACAATGATACCGTTATGTGAAAACTCACACTGGACAGTATTGATGTAATTATATGCTAAAAAAGATCAGGAATTGCTATATCTAATTATAACACCCACAGGGAAGAAGGCTGTACTTATTCGCATAGATAAATCTTTAACTAATGGTAACGATCAACTAATCATAGTAGTGAAGACAATCTTGGTTAGACGGGTTGCGTAACTTTTCAATCCGCCTAAAAGCCTGCTTTTTTTGTCTCCTGACGACCGGTTCTGAGGCGGAGACCACTGTATCATGTTTCTACTTTTGATTGGAACCCTATAATATTATATATCAAATGAAAGAGAATTGAATGAGAACACAAATAAATAACAATGAAAACATGTTAGTAGGATTAGGGAGAAGAAAAACTGAAGGTAAAACATGAAAATTCAGGTAAGTTCAACAAAATTTATTTTCACCCACCTAAGATAGAAGACCACTTGAAGGCTTGTATCATCCAAAGTGAACATCTAAGTAAAGATAAGCCCTTAGTGAATATGTTGACAGCATTTCAAGGTCGTGAGAGAACTCCTATATCTAGATCTAGTTCTAGTTATAGCTGGCTATTCTGCAACAATCCACTCCTCTTTATCTTCATTTGCCCTGATGTCTGTTCTTCATGCCAAGTTACCAGCATTAGGTCCAGATCTAATAGATCTACTACTAGGTCCAGGTTGCCCTCTCACCATGCCCACTTTTCTCATCACTCACTCTACATGTCGATCTAGATCTAGATCTTCACCCGATCGAGAACTATCACTTTCTAGATCTATATCACCATTAGAAAAGTCATTCTCTTCCATTTCAAACCAGCTTTGAAGCCTTGACATCATTTAGGGCACTTCTCTGCCACCCATGGCCCTGATCTGATTTCAGACAAACGAACTTGACAAAAACTGGATCCAAATCTCTTCAAAATAACAGTTCTGCACTTTGTCAACTTTTGAAACCAAAACAAGAGTCTTAGTTTACATCCGGTGCAGACACTCATGTCAGATCGAGGCTATAACTATAAAACATGGATATAAATGGACTGGAATAGCTCGTGGGTTTTGCAAGCCAAAAATACGGGTTTATGTCCATAGGCAAAAATCGGCGAGCCGTATATTCGACTTTATGGAGAGAATGAGTTAAGTGACATATTTGAGGATATGGGTATAATGAGTGGTATTAAGGGTATTCATCAGTGCAGTATACAAGCTTCCAAAGTGTTAGCTGATATTGTCTTAGAACATCATCATGTGTGTTCATCTCTACACATGATTACACATACTTGTTTTTTTGTTTTCTTTTATTTTGTTAATTTGTAGTTTGTATTGTTTTTCTTGTATGTTTTCTTAGTTTCACTTGATGACGAGAAATAGGTATATTTAGAACAACAAAATGAAAATAGAATTAATTTCAGCATTAAATTTTGAAGATTTGTGAATTGATAACTTTCATCTGTTCAACTTCTTGCTATTTTCAGTATCAACAGTGTGTTGACTATCATCAAGCAGACTGCTAAATGTATATATGTATATATATTTACATGTAAAAGAAGGCAGTGGGAAAATTTTTCTGTTCCATACATTACTCTGTGGTATGGTATAATTGTTTTCCACATCAAGCAGAGTTGCTTATTATTAAATTATTGTGGATATCACTGAAACTGACCACCAAAAATCTCTTTCATTTAATGACATTCTAGCCCACCAAGTTTTCTGTGAAGTTGTGCATTTGTGGAAATGATTACATCATTAATAGGATTTTTGTTATTACTATTGTTTTTTTTTTTTTTATTTATTTATCTTTTCAATAGATTGAAAAACAGAATATGCCAGTGCAGGACATTGAGACAGGCATTATACGCACACCTGGTCGCCGATTTTGGTCGGGGATTCTCTCCACTGTGTTTCTTCAAGCCCTGACACTAACTTTTTTGGCTGAGTGGGGTGACAGATCACAGATAGCCACCATTATACTGGGGGCAAGGGAGGTAAGTGTCAGCATCATGCAAGTCACTGGAGGGTAAATTGTTGATTGATCTCTTCATTATATTGTTTACCATTGTGAGGTTGCCCGATCTGTTTATAACCTTATTAAACAGATTTGTAGGTTAATCGAGACGCTTTTTTAAAAATATTTTTTACTACGTGTCTGGCTTAAAGCTTAGACCTGCTAAATGGCTAATCCATTGCCCCCCCCCCCCCCCACTCTCTCTGGACCACTCCTTTTGCTCTCTCATGCCCCTTCCTTCCCACCATCTCTGTTTCTCTCATTTCACCAAATGCCTCAAATACTAAGTCAAATGAATACATAGATAATAAAATATAATGGTTAAGCTGTTGTTGCAGGTGGACACAATGCCAGACAATTACATGACATGTATCATTGCATTATGTCATACTCAAGAATGCCATCTTTTTTTATAGATTGCTACTGGCTCTTGCCTATTACAAAATTGGATATTTTATCACATGTAATAAGGAAATATAACTGAGAAATAATCATGTGCTGCTTTAAGCTCTATTCTGATATAAATGAGCCTGTTATTGCCATTGTAAATGTTAGTATGTCTTCTTTTTTCACAAAATATTTACACCCTCTTAATCCTTTGAATCCTTTCTCCTTGCCAATCCCTTGCACCTGGCCTCCCAGGGAAAAATACCTTATTTCATAGATATCATAGTACCTTTCTCAAGATGGTTTTATATTGACATAAAATGTTCACAAATTTCTGCAGAAATGAAAGTTAGTTTGTATTCCAGTTTATTTTGCCAGTCCCTGTAGCAGGTTGATCCCTTTTGAATACACAAATATTGATGACAAAATGACATACTACCTTGACTCCTGATTGGGATTATGGTGCATTGGCATTCTGAAAATATCGGGATAATAGATTCACAGGGTTAATATTTATCTTGATGTTGAGATTTATGAGTATATCTGCCATAAATGTCTTTCAGGATGTTTTTGGTGTGATGATTGGAGGTGTTCTAGGACATACACTGTGCACGGGGCTGGCTGTGGTAGGAGGAAGATTTGTTGCTCAAAGAATATCAGTCAGAACAGGTGAGCTTGCTGATTTCTTCCTGCTACTCTTCTTTGTCTCTTTCCTTGTCCACATTTTTTTCCAATTTTGTCACGAAAAGGAGGAAGTTTTTTTGTATTTATTTCAGAGATGTCAAACTTTCAACTTTAGTCTGAAATCCACTTTCCAGTTGTCACTGACGTTTTTTACTTTTGGCCAATTCACTGATGTCATTTTTGTTGTTATTGGTTTTATAGTGAATTTGATTGACCTTTGTCCTACTATGGAGTCCCACTAAATTGGTGCACAGAGGTACCTGTCTTCAGTGATTCTTTGTGAACATCTCGAATGAAAATTAAAATTTCTGAGGTGATATGACACCATCACTGTATGGTCACAAATGGAGTTGAGAAAAATCCAAGATTTGATGCTGCACTCAAGAACCATCAAACAGTGGTTGCTTTTGTTGTTAGCATTTTTGTTGTTGTATCTTTCATTCTTATTTTTGTTTTTCTCATTTTGCCTTTTCTTATCTTTCATTGGCCTTTCGTTCTAATTCCTCTATCTCTTCCTCTCTTTCTACTTCATTTTCCTCTTTATTTTTTGTTGTTGGGATGAATTGATTATTGGTATGGTTATTTTGGGAAAGAATTAGTATTTGAGGTCACCTTATGAGCATCAGTGAAACAGAATTTGTTTCTTGGATCCTTTCTTTTAGATTATTCGATGAGTGCTAGCATGTCCCAAAATTTAAAAAAAAGATTTAATACTTGTAAAATTTGTATTTTTTAAATTTTTTTTTATGTACTGAAATTGATTAATTTATCTTGGTGTTTTATCATTTCAGTGACTCTCATAGGTGGTGTGGTGTTCATGATCTTTGCTCTGTCTGCGTTATGGATTGGCCCTGATTCAACATAAATCCCTGTTCTATTCAGTGAACTTACTTTTTTTTTAATGATTATTTTTTATTTCTAGAATGCTGAATTGTCATTGTTTCTTTGATATTGTTAATTAGCCAAAACACTATTCAGCTGATTAAAGAGCAAATTTCTGTTGTCTGTCACATCCTAAGCCTCGCGATTCTAATTTATATAAAAAATGAGGCTTTCTCTTGATTAAACATAACAGGAACCGACAATTTGAATTGATTTGAGTTTAGTCCTTGTGGAACAGTTTAAAATTTTAAGTTATGCATAATGATATGACTCACCATGAGATATGATTTATTTTCTTTGATTTCTCTGTACAACTAAGGTTATGTAGTCTTTTATTTGTGGCCAATTATCAAAATATTTGGAGAAAAAAAAAACACAACCAAACTCATGTTGAAAAATTTAGAAGATAGTGAAAATCTAAGAGGTAAAGAAAATAGTATTAAAAAAAAAGGGGTTGGAGGAGAGGGAGGGGGTATTTTGGGGCTAACAGACAATATAAAATTATCAGTGGTCATATGGCGATGCTGATTTTGTGTATGCCAACAGAGTGCCTGGGAAATATCCACGTGACTGTTGAGTTGTCCTAAAATGACTATGTGAGTGTTTTTGGAGGGAGGCAGGTGATTGTTGTTATTATGACAAAGCTGAATAACTGATTGCCTAGGCTTAAGCTGTTAACTCTTTGCTCACCTGTCTTGCTATCAATTCAGGATTATGTAAGGCTGATGTTTGCCATGGGTTGAATACTGTTTTGTTTACTTTCATAGCGGGTATCAATTCTAATGTGTTGACTTCACTCGTTGATGTAGAGCAAAGGTGTTGGAATGTAACCATGATAGTCTAACATATGATGCAAGTCAGTTGTGTATTTATGACTTTGATCATCATGTAGTGAGAATCAGTTTGGGGGATACATGTTATGAAATGTTTGTTGTTTCAAACACCACTGTATTATTCATATTTATATGACTGTATGAAAGGACCTTATGCCATTGATTCATTAGATCACGTTGGACTACATATTGTTTTTTACTGATTTGTTATTTGAGTGATTAAAATGCTGTTGATTGTATGTTTTCTATTGGATTCCTGTGGGAGAAGGATAGAACTCTCTCACACTGTCATTTGAGCACATGGGACTTTTTAAATACTTTTACTTGAAGGTGTCCCCTTCCCTAACTATGGCTTCTCCGTAATCTCATCTCTTCTCACAGTTAAGTAGTGTGAGTGCTGACAGCTATCTCCACACAGTTAGAGGCATAATGTACATCAAGCTTCACTTTCAGGGGCTGGATTTGATTCCTGAGCTTGGTTGCTCATGATCAGCGTTACAGAACTCTTCAAATGGACTTAATATATGTTCTTATGGTAGCCTTTTGATATGTGAGATAGAGAGAACAATTCAGGAATCTTAAGCAGTGCCATTAGATTCGAACTTTTATTATTACCATCAAAGTGCTCAGATTTTCTGGTGTGGGAAGATGATTGAAACAGATTGAATCAAATATTTATTCTTATATAAATTAGAAACTTAAATGGGTTTTGAAAAAACTTTGTGTGGGAAATGGCAGTGTCTTATGGGTCAGTATATCAATGATATGTCATAACTAGTCTGCACTAGCCATTGCTATTGGTGATTAAATTGTCACTCATTAATAACATTCCAGAATTGATGATAACAAACAAAAAGCTCTGTTGAGCTCAGTTACATGTTTGTTGATTTTGCTGTGAAAGATTTAAGATTTGTCGGCAAAAATAATTGAAGCAATGGCATAATCATCAAAAATATTTTTGATGTAATAATGGTTATGACAGAATGTTCATTTTTACGCTACATCTCAATAGGCTGTTTAATCTTTGTGGAAATGGAAAAAGATAATATTGTCCTTGATGGTTGAAAATGATTGACTCATAGAGCCTAAAGGCTCAGTTTGTATTGTGGTTGTGTATGTGCCCAGCGATGAAGTAAAGCAAAAGTGTGGCAACCATGACATGTCCAAGTAGCAATATTTGTTGTAAATATTTATGATAAAATCTATATTTATTTGTGATGAGCACGACTATACATGTGCATCCATTTGTTATGTGGTTCATGCTGTGGCTCATTTCTAGTGGTTATTTTCAGAGACATGTTTATAGTTTGAGAATGGTAATTCATAATGTCACCATTTCATTTTCTATAAGTGATATATTTGTCTAACAGAAATTCCTTTTTTAAAAGCACAAAGAATTATTAGTGTGTTTTTGAACTGACAGCCTGTCTCTCAAAAGTACATCAAAATTATTGATGCATCAGAAAACTGAATCAAAGAATTTTTGTCCAAATCATCACTTAGCAGGTAACTGACTAGTGGAAATTAGTTCTGTCTTTATGATACTATTTTGTGGACAAAAAAAAAAAAAATCAGATGTACTTGCATCATCTGTTTGTAAGGAAAATTTTTTTTTTTTTTTTTTAATTGATTGATCAAAGAGAGAGTGGTCTTGAGAATAAAGTGCATCTATTAGTATGTACATTATTGTTGTTTGAATTGACATTGTATAACTTGTGTTGTGGTTTTTTTGCTGTTCTTAATAGATATCTCCTGGGATGACAATGTATGAAAGGGATTTATGTAAATGCTCTTGTGTCCCATAGTACTGCGTGATAAATCTTGTGATCACCCCATAATAGATACCTGGAATATTATTTTAATGGCCAAAATGATCTTCATCCCCAATCCACCCAGTAGCTCTTAGTCACAAGTAACGAATGGGTTCATGGATGTCATAGACTTATAGACAGTACAAGTATGGATGAGACTCTTGTTCATGTTTAGCTAGCATGCTGTTCAAGAATTGCACTGTAACTAACATTATGTAGCATCAACTTTACTATTGTGCATACCTTACATATCGGTCATATTTTATATCTGCATGCATGGTTGTCATGTCAGTGGCAAATTAAATCATTTTTGTCCTGCATGTGCCATAGAGAGGCTGAGGTAAGATGATGAGTTGTACATAAGTATTGCAAGGAACTTTTTTTCTTTTTTTTTTTTTTTTTTGAATAAAGTACAGTATTTCAAGGAATTTTTTTTTTCTAAATTTTCTCAAGCAGTTGCCAACCCTCCTTACATAAGTTTCTTTCTGTCATATAATGAGAGTGAATAAATCATGCAGAGCAGAGTGTGTTTAAAGCGTGTTTCTCTACCATCGTATTTAGTCTTAATTCACTGACGACATTTCCCGTGACATATGTGGGACAGTCTGGTGGTCAGTTGAGACATTTCCTGCATCCTACGGGGGATCGACTTCATAATTTTGTTCACACCGATCCATTTCCCGCAAATGCCCCAGGAAACATCTCTTGCCATACAGTCACCATTTGTTTCATTTCATACCGAGTTAGGCAGAGTTGGTCAGTAACTTTTTGTGTTTTTGAAGAACAAGGAAAGTCACTTGAAAGTAGGGAAGGAAAACAATAGTCGAGTTGATCTACTAAACACAATGGTGAGCAGGGAAAGGCAAGGAAAGTGGAAAGTTTTCAAACTATTCAATGACTGTTAGTTCTGATGCTGACTTGTCAGATGCAGGAGACCAAAATTATGAACCTGTAGATCTAATAAACGAGAGTACTGCAATACAGATGACAAAGGTGGTCTAATAATTCCTAAGTCTAGATCTAGATCTCGTAAGCCTGGGTGTAGTATTAACTTCTTAGTAGGATAAAAGCAAAGCACCAGCATCTTCCCTATCTAGTGCTTCTACATCTATAGAAACTTTTTTTTATGCACAGCAGGCAAAGATGTAGAAAGCATCGCTGTTTGACTATTGGACAACAGCTACATTTTCCAACATTTTCCCCAAATTCTCAGAAAACCCGAAATCTGATTCATTTTAAAAAAAAACATTAAAAAATAACTATGTGACATAATCCATTTCTGTTTTCTGTATCAGACTGTGTTGGTTTAGTACTGTCATATGTGTTAAAATGGTTGATGTGGGACTGTGAAAAGTGTGTTTATTAATTTTTTTAATTCCTCTGAAAATGCCAGTTTTCAGTGTATCCAAACTCAAAACAAGCTCAGTCTTCAGGAGTTAAACATGAGGTTGAGTAACATTTTGTAAAAATTTTGAGTTGGCAGTTTTTTTGTTCATCAAACATATGCTATAGGTCAGTTGTCTTCACACCTTGAACAGCACAGGACCCCCCAAGACATAGTTCCCCCCCCCCCCCCCACACTTTTTTTTTATTACTTTTGATCTACCTCACAATCTCCCATGTCTGACGTGATCATGGACTCTGCATATTGACTCCACCTCTAAGTCTGTTTGGGGCATCCTCAAGTTTGCTCTTCACATGTGGGTATCAATCAAAAGGCTGTTGAGTGGTGTTTGTTGGCTCTTTCCTCAGTACTGGATGCTTAACCCAGGGCTGTTTTTCTCCTGATCTGTACCTAAATAGATTCTCAGTTGTCATAAAATAAGAGAGACATTTGTAAAATGTAAAACTTGCCATTTACACTCTATGTATTAGTGTGAAACAAGCTATTGTTTTGTGCAGGCTGATCATTCTTCATGTTTCTTCATAACATAGCTTCAAGCTCAGACATTGTATGAAATTTGATACACAATGACAATAATTTTGTGATAATAATTTTGTGGCATTTCATTGTTCTTTCTTCAGCAGATAAAGAGATTGTGTGACAATAACAGGATATGTAACAAAAACATTTGAAGACCACAGGGAAAAAATGACGGTAGTCACAAACTACTGGCTTTTGTGTAAAATGAATTTTAAGATTTGAAAGTGTACGATTCTTGTTTAAGAAATATATCCTTGTATTTTTTATTTATAGTATTACAGTCGTCTTTCAATAGGGGCAGACAGAAGTCATTTAACTTCAGTAGGAGGGCTGCTGGTAGGGCAGATAACCACGAAAACAGTATTTTGTAACTACTGTCATTTTACCCCTGTGGCTTCATATACATGTGTACACATTGTATTCATGTGTTTATTTCCACCAGTCACCAGTCTTACTGAGGCAACTGATTCTGTTGAATCCATATTTCCCTTGTGTTTCATATTTTATCCCATTAATGATTGGATGAAACATTGTTTTAATAATTATTCCATGGCATTTATGAACTGTCTTCTTGTTTTCTTTTTTTGTTGTTGTTGCTTTCTGTGTGTGTATGTGTCTTGTCTTCTGCTCATACGTATAGCATTCTTTCAATATTTTAAATGTGGCCTGTTGTCTTTGATATTTCACTTTAGTGTCAGTGTAAGGATGAATAGCAATCAGTTCCTCATTTGATACCTCTAGCGCAGCTCACTATTGCTGATGTAGGCTTAGACAAGCTGTAAGATGATGGCTTGTTTTTCATGTTTGTGGGTTCTTGATTTCAGAAAAAGAACTGAAGTCTTTAAGGCTATTTTGTATAACATTTTTCAGACCTAGGGAAAGTGAGATAAATTTGTAAACTTTGTCAGAATTGTTATAGATGAAAAGGAAAACTTGATGAAATAGATATAGTAGATTGTATGCCCAGTCACATATTTTCCACCAATTTCATTAATTCTAATAGCTTATATACCATAGCTTAAACAGTGTCTTTACATTTTTACATTCTGCATCTCTGTACCTGGCTAGTCAGTCTGTACAACTCAGAACATAGATTTACCTTACCAGGGATTCATGTTTTACATAGTTTTGTCTCACCAAGTTAACATACATAATGTTTAGATGTGATTTTTTAAAGAATATATACAAAATATTGAGTTCAATGGTCGTAGGAATGCAATTACTTAATAATGTAGGAGTCAAATAAGATTTGGCTTTCAGCACATGAAGATTTCTTTATAGCACTGTAGCCACCACTTTTGTTACTGTACCCCATCTTTGGGCAAGCTGGTGGTGTATGATGAGCTATGTGGGGGCATTGTGTATTCCTACCGTTTACATACCTGCAAAACCTCTTTTAGCAGTATAGAAGGGTATAACTATCTATCTTTTATTTCCTTTGCCTCTGTCTTCTATGGCAAGGTTTCTGCTGTTACTCAATAAGACTGCTGTTGCTACAATATGGGCACAATCATGCTAATGTAGAATTATATTCACTGTTAGTTCCAGGGAATTAGTATTGCATACTCAAAGGTAAAAAGAAGGCACAGCCCATCCGTTGTGAATATCTGAATACATTTGAAATCAGTCACAGGATAAAACTTCTACAAAGTGGGTGATTAGAAAAGCAGCCACTGCTGACCATCTGTTTGCCACTAAGTCTTGCTGTTGAATGTCTGGAGGATGATATTCAAGTTAAATTAATTATTCTTTCTCGTATACATTCTGTTTTAAGTTTTAGACTAGTCCAGCAAAAGTAATTTTATAGGGTATAACCAAAATAATGAGCTCAGAGCATACAATGTATTAACTTTAATTTCCTGAATATTCAGTTATATATGATTTTTTAATCACATCATTATTGTTAGTAATTTAAAACAATATGAAACATGACATTTTGCTACTCAATGTATTGTGCATGT
Organism: Peronia peronii; assembly: GCA_039654565.1. Lineage (NCBI taxonomy): Eukaryota > Metazoa > Mollusca > Gastropoda > Systellommatophora > Onchidiidae > Peronia > Peronia peronii. The sequence goes on along the minus strand of JBCEWB010519884.1, from coordinate 26,328 downwards.
CATTTCTTAAATGCTTTAGATAATATGTTACACTGTGAAATATTTGTAGAAGATAATATTTGTTCATCATACTAGTCACTTTCATCATCCACCCACTGAGATTTCTTGAGGATGGACAGATCAGAGATTTGCTCTTGTTCATCAATTGTAAGCTTAGGGTAAGTGGAAACTTTAAAATATTTTTCATCCCCTACAGGGATTATTGTTGCAGCTTGACCTTTGAATGTGCAGTGTGTCTATGGGTGTAGGAGCCAAGAATGATGGATATTGTTTGCAGTGTAGCCCAGCTTGAATGCTTATGGCTGAAGAAGCAGTTCTGAAGTCGGAGGCCATGATTGATATGAAAAAGAGAAATATGCACATTATGGAGACATGGGCATAATGTGAGTGTCATGCTGTTATTTTTTTTACTTTTTTTTTGAGAAATTCATTGCATTCCATGTTTCATTTGTCCTTTTGTAAACTTTCACTCTATTAACTCAACAATGTATTGAAGAGCTACACAGTTGTAAATATTTAATGCCAGTCATGAAGTAGTTGTACTGATCTCAGTGTTTAACTTTACTACCTTACTAAGTTTGATTTGCTAACTGTTTATCTCGGAAGTCAGAATTTGGGAGAGGCCTCACAGATTGTTTTAGAGGATGTAATTTAGAGATATTGGTAGTTTTGATGCTTAATAACATTATGACTCATCAGATGTTCAGATTTTCTCTTTCAGTGAAAGGGAATGTACATGCTGATTTTGAAAACTACATGTACTTTTAATACATCTGTGTAGGCTAACCAATCTCATGATTACATGTCACACTTTGTTAGAACAATTTGCACTGATCTTCAGTCAGAATATGAGAAATGATACAAGGAAATCAGGCTCTGGTTAATTTTTGAGCGTGTAGTATAGAGTTATTTAATGTCATTGCAAAGCTTATTCATTTTATTTTCTATAGACAGAAAAAAAAAAGCTTTGTTCATACTTAAGTAGAAGGTAAGACATTAGCAATTAACCTGCTGCATTTAGTGAGAAAGTGGTAATTCACTTAAGTTAATCCTTATAATTAATCCTTATTTGAGTCATGTCTCAAATTTGCAATTTTAAAAAAAATTTTACTCACTATATTTCAGCAAATTTATCACTGACATATCACTGTATTAGACATATAAGCGTTTTGTAAAAAAAAAAATGCATTAAAAATTCACTCACTGTTTAAAAAATCATAATTTCTCCAGTCGTCTCACTTTGATGAAATGTCAGATTTCATCATATTGCATCTCATATGGTTTTATTTTGGAATATAGTCAAGTACATTCTTTTAAAACTGAAGCACTGTAAAATTAACATTTTGAAAGTAACTGTAACAGTAAGAGTGACCGTAACAGATTTTTTCCCTCTTGTCACTTTATCTGTATCAGTGTATTGTGAGTCCTTTTTTTCACAATAGATATGTGTGTACTGGTAAAAAAATATCCAATAATATAGTTACTACTAGGTGTGAAAACCACCAAAGCGTTGCCCTGAAATTTGGCACAAAGGCTAGTAGATGATGATTATTATTCCTTATTTTTTCAAACTTACCAAAGCATTTACAGTTTAAGCATTTTGCATAGCGCTTTAGATTTCAACTTTTGAATATTGCCATGATGCAAATAAAGTTGGGGCTTTTTTTATTTTTTTCAAATGCTGCGTTAGGCCCTCAGAAAGTGCTAATTACATGTGTAATAAAATGTATAATGTGTACATGTGCTCCTTTGTGCTGTTTAACTCACATTTGTTTAAGTTTCTGTCCTTGTAAATTTTTGTTGGTTTCATTTTTTTAGAAGTGATAATTTTACCTTAACTCTCATCAGTGTTTTCCTTTTCAATTTTTTTCCTGTTTTGTTGTTTTTCACCCAATGTCCACTTGTTTTCTAGTACGTGGTATATGAAATTGTTGATGCATACATTTGTTTTGCCACTCATGTACATAATTGTGTAATTACATGATTATCCTTGTATATCTATTGAAGGGAAAAATGCTTGATACAGTTGATGTGAAGAAAAATCTATTAAAAATAGACATACGCTCACAACATCAATCTATGTGTCCTGATCATTTTTGACCATTTCATTTTTTTTTTTCTTCCAAGACTAGTCAGTGGTGATGCATTGTTACTCATTTTGGTTTTGTTTACATTCAATGACTGCAGCGAGACTTCTAGTGTGCAAACTGGTAAAAATGTTTATATGTGATGGATCATGATGGTTCGGTCCACAAGGTACATTTTGGGCAAATTGAGTTATTGATACAGTGTGAAAGAGTGATCTCTCAGCTATTCCTTGACACCAGTTTCATTGCTCAGTGACATTATTTGATGGAGTTATGAGCATCTAAAGCTACGCGGTTGTCGAAAGTAATCAAAATTCTGAGAAATTCACTTTCAAAGTTTTGCGTTATGTCTCCTCAGCAACAGACCCTACATTTTTAAAAGTGGTTTTTATCTAGTTTTTTATTTAATTCCATGTTTTGATATGTCTACATGATTCAGTGATGCTTAAAGAATAGGTGGGCGCAAAAATCCAAAATTTGACCATTTGACCCTCCCCTTGCCCTTTCTGCCCCATTTGCTCAAAACTGCCTGGTGTACCTTGTGGACCGAACTGTCGTGTTGAGTCACATATATGACAATATTTCTGTGAGAAGTATGACAAAAATTTGTTTTCATTGCTCAGCAATTTTCAGGAAATCTAGGATCCATGAGGCGACTCAATCTTAGATGCTAAATGGTGTTTGCAGAGTTTGGTATAAATAATGTTGTTTGCCGAGTTTGGTATAAATACCTTTACTGTGACTTCTATTCGATGGTTCAGTGTAAAACTTACCATATGCCACTTTTTCTTTAGCTTCATGCCAGAGCTTTATATGCAATTGTGATACATGTATTTATCTTGCACAGCACCAGGGCAGCAGTGATGACAAAATTGTCACCAATATTTTAAACACTTATAAATCCACTATTGTTACCACAAACTGCACAACAAAAAACAAAGTCTTGTATTACTGGACTTTTCTGATCTTTATTTATTATAAAGGAACAGATGCAAAATACATTTGTTATCATCACTGTTTCGAAATGACAAAATCACAAACTATTGGAAAAAACTTGAATGAAATTTACATTTTCTTTTTTTTTTTTTTTTCTGCGTGAAATTATTTTCAAAAAGACTTGCACATCCATTCAAAATGCAATGAATTATCTAGAATTTGTTATTTAAAAAAGACAATACTTTAACACTCTCAGTGAAGCCTGGCAGTTGAAGTAAAGTAGTGAATATGACTTCTGTGGAAACATAAACCAGTTCCATAAAAATGTGGCAAATTTCTAAATGGTGACAGACAAAAAAAAAATTCATCAGTTAAGAGCTATATTTTCCAATGATTATACTTCCAGTTCACTGGGTTAAAAAAAAAAAAAAAAAAACAGGACAGAAAATGAATGGCTCAATTTACCATGTTTGAGCATACACAATGATGAAGGAATCAAACGATAATTAATCCCATTAGACTAGTTCTTATAATAAGCTCCCCTTATTTTCTAGAGAAATAATTGCTTTGGTATCCTAAGCTAATTTGTACCTACTTCCCGCAAATCAAACAATTTTATCAGCCCACTACTTGGCTATAAAAGGAGATAGAATTTTTAACTTTCAGGAATTACAGGTGTTCTCAAACTTGCTGGGGTGATTTTTAAAATTTTTTGGGGCACGCATTTTTTTAAGTGATTGCAAAATTAAAATGTGTGACAAAAATAAAAGCTTGAGACAGCAAAAATGAACGTCGATCACCTGATGTCTCTATTCTACCACAATCTGTCATATTTTTATTCTATAAATTGTCAATATACAAACAAATATATGACATTCAGTTCTAAATGTAGACGGTTTGCCCTCAAACCTTACAATATTTACATGCTACATTAGTAGTTCACATTCACTATAACTACATGTATAGTTAAAGTACAAATGGAAGCCAGCATTAGTTGACCTTATGACAAAGCATTGTTAGGAATTACCTCCCTTTGAAAACATCTTTGACTGATGAGGTTCAGTCAATCTTGACAGACAGAAGATCTACATTGTAATTAATCTTCTCAGCTTTCATTTTGTGGGTTATTTTTATTTTTTTTCACAAAAGTTCTTCATTACAAATAAAAGAACCTTTTTTTTTTTTTTTCAAAAAGAATTTCAAACTTGAGAAATGATTATCTGAGTGCAACAATTGACTGCTGGTGTTAGATGCTCAGCAGTTTGGTGTATGTCTACTTCCAATTACTGGGATGGACTGATTTCTCACTCCTACATGATCAGTGCTAGAAATAATCATCTGCACCAATAATGACTTACTTAAACAAAGATTACTACTACATGTACTACATTTTTTGTGAAAATTTATATCCTCAAAGCTGTACTAAGCTATAGACAACAAATATGAAGGTGCTCCAGTTCCCTCTCACATAAGATACGCTTCAATACAAAAGTGTTTCAACCTAAATACATATATGTGTAAACGTATACTCAACAGTTCCAGTTAAAAAAAGACTTACTCAAATTCAGAGGGAACAAGGTGCTGCTTCAGCTTTATACTTTATGATAATGCTTGGCTGTACTTTGTTTTCCCATAACAAAGAGCCTAGTCCACTGCACTGATCAACCATGGATTATGTACACAATCTCTCAATTTCTTCCCAGCTTCAAGCCCTGGCAACGCATTAGGAAGTTCACTAATATTGTCACACTTATTCTGGTTTCCAAGACAAAATGAACTTTGCCTTAATAGGAAATCTATGGCAATCCAAACTGGACAAAAGTAGCAAAAAAATGTTGAACCACACATACATACAAGACCACCACAAATTACAGCACATGCTTTCATATTCCCAGAGTAAATGTTCAATTCATCACCAACATCATGTTTGCTTACATAATTGTTTATTACTGAGTTAATACAGAATTTGCATGTCATTTCAAAGCTCATTCCAATGACTATTTTTTTTTTTTTTACAGCTCTGCAGACAAGTAGGGTATCAGGATCGGGGACACAGCATGTATATGATAGTGAAATCTATGCAAACAGTTTATTCAACTCTCTCCAATGTCCCAGGCTTTTTGGTCCTTTGCTCTTTGTTTATATGATCTTGTGTAATGTGCATGCTGTATTCCAGATCAATAATTATCATCTCAACATGGCAAATCCTATTAAATTACAAATGACTTGGTTAAAAAAAACTCTCCCAATAAGAACAGAATTTAATCCACAGCTCATGACTGTTTTTAATTCTTCTGAAACCAGTCAAGAGCTATGGATTAAATTCTTCTGAAAAAAAAGGAAATTCCTCAGGTCAATCAGAAGCAATGCTCAGGATCATTGGGGCACAATTCTCCTTCCTTCCAGAGATTGTCCCTCAACATTTCATCAAGCAAGCAAAAGCCTCATTCTTTCTACGGCATCAATGTCCACACAACAAAACTTATATATCATGGCCCAGGTCTGAAATAATGCATGAATCAGACAGATCGATCAAAATAGTAAGAAAATGGAAATAATTTTTTTTTCACGAGGCAGAGAAAAGCAGAGTATTAAAATCATCATCAGTAACACTGCAATGCTGGCACAAACTTTTGAATCCCATGCATACATGCATGCCATAAGAATCATTAATAAAATGAGACGTGACGCGATGAAACCAGGCGTTAGTCAAATTTTGAGCATATGGAGTTATTGGTATCACTGTGAACATTATTCACTTCCCTTTCTGTGTGTGAAAAAAGTTTTGTTCTATCTTTAGTAGAAATTGAGATACTAGCAATCAAAGCCGATGGAGGCGGCCTGTTGCAGCAGCTGAATTTAGTGAGAAAATGGCCGATCATTTTTGTAAATCCTTATTAGATCACACCACTAAATTACAATTTTTGGGCTTTTACTTAATTTATTTCAGCAAATCTGACTCTGAAATGTATTTTTTGATTGATATAGAAGGGTTCTGAAAAGAAAAAAAAATTGCGTTAAAAATTCATTTACTGTTGAAAAACACATGATTTCTCCAGTCGCCTCAGTTTGACGTATACCTGAGTTCATTGTGTTGCATCTCAAATCCTAAAGAAAGCAGTCAATACCATAAGTAATATAACTCGCTGTATGAGGATCACACAGAAAGTATGCTTTATAATGTGAATAATTCTCCTAGAAGAAATATTTCAAATCAAGCTGCAATCAAAAATGGACAGAGAAAGGGATAGAAAACAATACTCTAGACTTAATTGTTCATGACGGTTGCACACTAGGTCACTGCCATGCCTGAGTTTGCATCCCCCCTTTTTTTGTTGTTTTTTTTTTCTCCTGCTGTTACAATTCCTTCACAATGTAGTTCTAGTGACATGTTGAAACAATTATGTACAAACAGCCTGAACGCTGAAAGAAAATGATGTCTTAATGTGGCTTTCTATATACTGTGACTATAATGTCCATAATGAAAAAAAAAAAAAAAATACATGTTCACCATTCATGAAAAATAGACTTATTTAAGAATGAGCTCATCTGAAAAACAAAGTATAAAGTAAAGCAACAGAATATGTCAGCATCTGAAAGAATTTCTTAAAATAAAAAAAAATTAACTCAGGACAAATAGAACTATTCTGATCTCCAAACACTGAGAAAAGTTGGTACAACAAATATGCACCTGTTGAATGATAAGAAATGTACTTTGATACTAATGATGCCAGCAGACCAGAAGTTTCAAATCATGCAATGTAACCTGATGAAAGTCTGGCAATTTAGTCTGGTCAAGCAAATTCTGTCATTCAGCCAATCATTCATTCAAATCTATTCCATTTAGAAACAAATTCTTTCATCATTGACTTACATCTCAGATAATCATGAGGTTTGCAGATGGGATGTATGTTGCTAGGCACACGTACACATCATCTGAACATTTTGTCAGTCTCTACAGCCATAACTCCATTTGTCGCACAACCAGATGACACTGTGAATCTGATGTCAAATTTCTAATAAATAGAGAGTGCATTTTACCATGCTAAAAAAATTACATGTATTGCTTTGACACTTGGGTGCTGTGTTATGTCCACAAGGACAACTCTTGTGATCCCATAGTAAATTTCAATTTTCTCAACGAGGTGCCCTTTGACATCTTAAGATACTTCATCTGGTCGTGTGGAATTTTCAGTAATACCTCATTTTATCAGCCTGTGTTTTAAAATTGTACAAAGGATTATCAACTGATAGCAATCTGCACCTGCACACACTTGTGGACCCGCACACCAAACTGAGAGCACTAAAATTTTGCTTATCCTGACTTGCACAGTTCGAAAATAAAATCGAGCACAGGATATAGAAGTTCAGAACTATCAGTTTACGTCACTATGCCTCACTAAATAGTCATAAGTTTTTTTCATGACACAGTATATAATCTTCTTCAAAATCACCCAAGTTTTGCAGTTTATGTGTACACCTAGCAATGCGTAAATCTGCACTTCCTAAACAATTTTTAAAAAGGGCAAAATTTGCTTGTAAAAGAATATGCAGGTAATTGCATTTTTGTATGTTTAAGAGTTGAAGGAAACATCATATTTCAAAGACTTGATTCATTTTCTTCCTCATCTTTTGAATTGTGGGGTTTCAGCTTCATACAATTTGAGAGTATTGTTACCCTTAACATAGATTGGTTATGATCCCACATCATATGTGAATAGCAGAAGTTACTCAACGTATAAATTTATAACACATACACCTACTACCTCTACAGTTTAACATGTAATAGATACAAAATATTACAATTATCCTACAATCCATCATGCCCCCCAGCCTGTGTACTTAATGCCCTTATGAATAATTGGCAATATTTGTGGTTCAACATGCACCAAAACCCATAAGCTTAATCATGCATTTACTTTCAATAATAAAATTATATAGCTACATATTTTCATTATTCATCCAGGTCTTCTGAACCATGAAAGTAAACCAAAATAATCCCTGAAGTGTCAAGGAGCTGGTCTAGGCAAAGACACTGGAATTCCTTTCCAGGCAGCACACGGTGTCGTAACTTGATACTCATGTTATACTGCCTTACAAAAACATAGTGTAAAGTGGTATTCACTAAGCATGAATAGCAATATCACTCTAACACCCTGACACTCTCGCAGTTTATGTCAACAATTTTAGGATTAAAATTTTCTCATTCTCCTATTTGTCACATTCCAAATATTCTCCTAAGCACGCCACAAGAACATTCCTTTAATGTTCAGTGGTGTTCCCTATTTATACACAGAAGATATGTTTCAAATATTTGCAACATCTTAGACATGCCTGAGATCTAGTTTCAGAGGTGAATGAACAGGACTACAGATTTCTAATATCAGTCTTTTCATCTCTCTGACTCTTATTTTTTCCTTTTGCCTGTGGCTGTTTTCGTTTGCCAGATCAGTGTGTTTTCTGTACATATTTTCATATTCCGATATCAATAGAAAACAGTATTTCTGAGAGAGAGAGAGATTTCTAGAAGAATAAATTTTCAACACACCTGAATCTTGCATTGCCAGCTTACAAAGTCAATTCATTGTCAGTGTTCGAATGTGTTTTTTTTTCATCTAACTTCTGTTGAAAAAATACCCCCCCAAAAAATGTAAATGACTGAAGATGACAAACAGTGACACCAGCTGTCACCTCTATCATCAATTTATGAGCAGAGTGATAACATGTACATACAGTGGTCTCCGCCTAAGAATCCGATCGTCAGGAGACAAAAAAACAAAAGCGGGCTCTTAGGCAGACGGGTTCTTTGGCGGATTGAAATGTTACGCAACCTGTTTGACCACAGATTATCTTCACTACAATGATTAGCTGATCATTATTGTTAGTTAAAGATTTATCTATGTGAATAAGTACAGCCTTCTTCCCTGTATGTATGTTATAATGAGATACAGCAATTCCTGATCTTTTTTCAGCACATAATTACATCAGTACTGCCCATCGTTTAAACGTCGAGTGAGTTTTCACATAACGGTACCATTGTTGAAAACATGATAGTGCTATGCTGCCCTACGGATAATTACATGAGTGACTGAAGTGATTACAAACTGACCAAAGTAGCAAAACAATTGACCAGTCAGAAGGCTAAACTTACTCTTCATTATCTACAGAGCCAATCACAGGTGCTGTCCCACGTGTTGTCAAAAAAAGAAATGGTTATGGGTTACTCCACAATGTGGCCTGATTATGCAGTCATACATCAACCAACGCTTCCACTCCTTTGTCTACTTGTTCTCCCCACTCTTGTCCCCATTTTACTGCACATCTAGGACTGTGCGTTTCCCTCAAGTGGACAATATGATGTGGAATTACACCATATGTACTCGCGTGTCTTGGCCCGAACACTGTCCTCTTAGGCGGATTTTGCATTTGGAAGCGGATTCTTAGACGGGTAAACTATACAGGAAAAATTCCGTTTCACAGCAGAGGCGGGTTCTTAGGTGGACCAGGCTCTTAGGCGGAGACCACTATAGTTGTCCGACAAAAAACATTCCAGATGATGATAATAACAATGATGATGATACGTAATGAATGAGGTAAAATGACAACTTCAATTGTTTTCTTCTTCATAAGTTTCACAAGCCAGAGTGAATATTTCTGCAAATATAATAAAATCAACAACATAACAACAAAACAAAAACAAAACAAAAAAAAAAAAAAAAAGGAGGGAAAAAACACACAACTAACACACTCCATTTACACCTTTAATTATTTTGTCAAAAATTTCAAAGACTTTTCCACTGAGAAGTCTGTTCCTACAAAAACATCAGATGAATTAGAATGATGCAACAACACACAGCAATCACAAAGAGTAGAATACAACAAAGTAAATCTTGTCATATTCTGCCATACTGAAAAACAGAAGAAAATCTGTCAAATACAAATTTTACTGTATGTTCAACATAAGTGACTTTTCTTCAGTATCAAAAACAGAGAAAGACCAAAAATAACTCTACCTTCTAAAAACATGTATATAACTTGGCTTGACACATGTTGGGATGGTGAATGACAAAGGACAACTAGTAGCAAAGATGTGTCAAGAGCTATCAAGGGTATTAAAGATTGAAACTATGTCTTATATTATATAAAGCTATCTACAAAAGATTTGTGCAACAGCAGTGTGCATTATGAAGAGAAAATAAAGTCTCCATAAAAGTGATAGTGACCTATTACTATCAGATAAAAAAAATGGCTGTTTTCAAAGAAATGGCTTGTCCAAAAAAGTGGTAATTTGATAAGGTGAGTCACAATGTTTGAAGTCACTTCCAATTTAAAATGGCATAAAACTTATATTAAGTGACAGATTACTTCTAGAACACAAAAAAAAAAGGGGGGGGGGGGGGGAAAGCAACAAACAAGAAAAGGAGCAAACAAAACTAAAAATTTTTTAAAAATATATTAATAAAGAAAAGGAAAAAAAGAAAAGAAAAAAGAAAGATGTGGAGTTCTTCGTGCCATATAACGGCAAAAAACATCTAAACAACTTGGATAGAAAAAGAATGCAGAAATGTGTAAACTCAAACGATGAAAGTCTCTCACTGTGTTCAAATGAACAAGATTATTGAAGAAATAGTTAAACTCTGTTCTATCAAATTCAAAACATCAAATTAACATACTAAATAGCTCTTAGAGCAAAGCTGCTATATCAGACAAACTTACAAGCTCCCACAGACTGACTTCTTTTCAGAACATATTATGTACACACTGAAACATAATTATCTTCAGTCTTTCTCAAGTCATCCACAATATCTCAATTGTATCACTCAAACAATAGAACTGAAGCCTCAGACAAGTAACAAGTCATCAGTAAATAAAATGACAAGAGAAACAAATAAACAAAAAGCAAATGAGAAGAAAAAAAAACATCATCTGAACTCAATATTGTATGATTCAACAATGCCAGCAAATAAGTTAGTTATTCTCGACTATAAGAATAGAAGACAGCCTCTTAACACAAGCCATCATTAATCTACATCCATTGCCTCCTCTGATTCTTTTGGTCCATCGGCAGTTGGTTGCTGAGCATTCTCTCCTTGTTCACTGTTATTCTGATCACTTTCAGCCTTGTCTCCCTTCTTTTCCTTTGCCTTCTCATCTTTTGGTGGCTCCACTTTCGGTTTTGGCTTGTTCATAATTGGATTACAAACGTTTTCCAAAATCTGATCACAAAAAAAAAAAAGAACATAAGATTCACAAGCAAGTTTTCCTACTTGTCCCTTACCACAGCATGCTTTATCTCAAAACAACAGACAAGGGATATCTGACTCAAAAAGGAGGGAAAATCAGGGAAAAGGAGGGAAATTCACAGACCTATAGCTCCTATCTAGAATTACTATATATTACATAACAAACCAATAAAATATCCGCATGTGAATTAAGGTTTCATTCCATATAAATATTACACAATAAATTAGATCTGTATTTCTTACATTCTTTGCAGATTCATAACATAGTGAACAGTTTTACTTTAATCCAAGTATAGATCAAGTGCATTTTGCACTATTCACAAAAGTTTAGAAAATTCATTGCACAAATTTCTATTCTTTTGTGCCATCCTCTTACATTTCTGAAAGAGAAGGCCTGCTACCACTTCACTATAGGGTGGGAAGGGGAATACGTGGTAGGTTCACAGTCAGCCCGCCACCCAACATCCCCGCTTTCCCTTTGAATTGATTCAATGCTCTGACCACTGACCGGCGTTTCACATCTATCTGCTTCTGCATGTAACAATTAGTGCTATTGAACAACAGATTCTTGACGTGTTCTGATTGCCTGTGGGAAAGTAGAGGATAGTGCTGGTGGGCTCATACAGTTGGCAGGACTGAGTGCGGGTAGGGGACAGCAATGGATGGAGAGAGGAAAACTGACTGGACAACAAATGATGCATGGCAGTGAAGCGGTTCAATTCTGGCAATGATAGTGATAGCTATCATAAAAAGAAGTAGACGTAATAGCCATTTCAAAGACAGAAAATAGCCCGTGAGTGAGAAAACCTCCTTCATGAGTGCTGGCACGGGCATTCGAATAGAATGACAGGCCGGTCAAATTTCACAACAAAATTATGTCGGAATCGCCAAGACTCCATCTTTTTTTATTTTCATCCTTCCTATATAAAGTCAGCAGACAAGACCAGCAGGCTTACATGATGATGCATGTTATGGGCAGCCCGTCGTCCTTTGTCCAATGGCGTATGCATAAAGACATAATTATGTTCCAAGCTAAACAGGTCGTCGGCATCCGACCAGACTTTTGAGTGAAAGATCCCAGGATGAATCTACATCATTTACATCGTAGTCAGCAACAGGCGGACAAAGTGAAAACATAAAACGAGAGACAGGATGGGACACCACTGTTAATTAAAGATTTAGGCTCAAAGGGGAACCACACGAGCGATCGAGGGCCAAGCTATGATCAGATCATGAATGACGGGTGCACGTGAATGACCACTTAGCATGAGGGCGGGACGGACGGGGTGTAACACATAACATTACATGTCCGGACTGGGCTACATCATGTACTGTTGGCCTCCTGTCAGACACAGGCTTTGGCAACGGCAGCAGGCAGGACCACTGCCCATAGCAACAAACGTGAGTTCGCAGTCTTCTTGTAGACTGTGAGTGAAAACTATAACCAGGTCGCATTCAGAATGATGCCAAAGCACGAAATGCAGAAAAACTAGTATAAACTATCCGAATTCGTCCGAATGCGGGATTTTTTATTCCCGGCGCGGGATGGTGGGATACTGTGTCGAAATGCGGGATGATCCCGTGTAAGGCGGGAAGGTAGGCAGTCTGTTTATGGCTCTAACAGGGACATCCAAGTCCAACTTTAAGAAAAAAAAAAAAAAAAAAGAATGAATTTGATTTCTTATAAAAATAAGAACTGACTAAAAAAAAATCATTTCATTTTTTTCACCTCTTTTTTATTTGCATAACAACTGGGACTACAAGAGAGATGGCTGAGAACTGTTTTGGCTTTCAGATCATTGTGGCTAGTATTTCTACAATTCTCAAGTTTAATTAGTCTATTATGGAGTGTGCACTGTGTAAGATTAAAAGCTTAATTTAACCAGGTGACACTTTGAAATGGGTCCAGAGGGCTGTATTCAACTTATTACTAACTCAATAACCACCAGATTCACTGACAGATGCAAGAAAACACACAAGGATGCAGCGCGTTATATCTTACTGGTTTGAACTATAATCATTATATATCTGAACCGTGTTCATGTGAAACTTAAGTTTCCTGAGCTGACTTGCTGTATAGAACAATGAATAATACAAAAGACAGTAGCATTATCAATAACATCAATAACACCAGGTTTTGATTATCAATCTTGAGGCAACCAGGCACAGGTTCAGAAAACAGATACTACCAATTTGAGCGAAAACACATCGATCAAAAAGATGAGCTTGTATTGTTACAAATTCATTCATTTTTGTTTCATACCTGTACTGAGCAAGCAAATGAAATATCCAGGGACAGAGTTTCACTCTTGGCTAGTAATAGAAACTAACAAAAATGTGAAATTCAACAGCCCTACATGGCTAAAAATCCTGAGGTTGGACAGCAATTAACCATTCTAGGAGAAATTTTTCTCATTCATGGGGACTGTGTAATTAAATAGTTGCTTACCTGCTTTTCAGCTCTAACTTGTGATGCTAGCACAGGTGGATTTTCATGGGGCTTCAGCTGAGCCATCTGTGTGATGCGAGGCCCAAACCAATTGGATTTTTCTGTCCACAGTTTCTCCACCTTGTCTGCATCAGCTTTTTCTATGTGGTTGTACTTTTCATCCTGGAAATACATGTCAATGTCCAGTGTTGGGATGATTGTTTTGTTCATCATTCACTTTCATTGTAGTAACAAAATTCTGCACTATAAAACGTAATTCTTGCCTGGGTTACGTTATAATAATAAATTAGATCAGCCACTTAAAAGTTATTCACCCACAAATCCGGCCATATACTAACATTTTAGTGTGAACATACTCATAAGTCAATAAAGTTTCACAAGCTCAGCTGAGGTTAAATCTAGATGTAATAAATACATATTTGCTACATGATCTATTTTGATAAACAGTATTAGATTCAAAGGATTACAAATTTATAAAAATCTACATATCACTTTTTCAGTTTCATAAATTCACAAACTAGTTATCTAATAAAATCATAATGTCTCATTTATCAGTGGGCTGTGCCCCTATTCTAACTCCATGAGAGAATTAACCAAAAAATGACTAAATTAAACTGTCATGTAGAAAAGAAAAAAAAAAAGAAAAGAAACTAAAAAATTACCAACAATTAATGATGAATAGGATGGGAATAGACTCTTGAGAAAGGAATCTGTTTTTATTCCACTTCTCATCTAAAAATTATTTTACTTTAGGTAAATCTTAAATTATCCTACCTTTTGTTGCCACTGATCCAGAAATTTCCTAATGTGTTGTAAAGTTGAACCCATCTCATCCCTCACCACAGGCCACTCCTGTGCTTCTCTGTATCTGTCCACTACTGGCTGACCTAGAGCCTATAAGAAAATTGCAAAATAACAGTTACTATAAAAATCTGGCAGGCATCTTACTTTAAAAACAATATCAATTTCTATCCTGTCATCACCATCATCCAAAACCTCTCTAGGACACGACCACAGACCAGTAACTTTTAATACATTTCTGAAGCATAAGCTGGTACCAAAAATCCTTTTCCCTTCAATTCGCTACTCAGTCACTTAAATATAACCTCTGGAGTTTGTTTTCATTTTATTTCTGAGTCACTTACACACTTCAGTTGCACTGCTATTCAAAAAAAAAAACTACGAGTGTGCCATAAATCAATACTTTTTGTCTGGAAACAAAAGTAAGATTTTCAAACAAATGACAAAAAATAGTTTGCTGTCCTGATGAAGGTGTTTTCACATCAGGGACCTCTCAAATTACTCATCTACCCAAGTGAAGATGTTTTTTCAGCAGTAATCTACCAAGTTACTTTCTGTAGTTGGAAGTATATATACCAACCTTAAGTTCTGCTATTTTGTCGAGATAAACTTGTTTATTTTGATCTTCGCCATCTTCATACAACCAGTTCTCTGTGTCTTCAAGTTTCAAAGAGAAACTGCTACGATCCTGTGAAAACATAATCGGACAAAGTTTAATGCATAGGAACATGACTGATGTAAACTATTTTGTCAGCATTTGGTTGCCCTATCAGATTACACCAAATTGATTCTGAATTGAAACAAATAATTAAATATCGCTTCTTTTGAAACAAATAATTAAATATCGTTTCTCCAAACATTTACTTTTTAAATAAAAAAATATTTTGTCAGCTTACCTATTCAAATATCTACCAACACAATGAATTAGCTTTGCATATTTTATCTTCCACTTTGATATGAATATCACTAGGCTTTTTCCAACAGAGTACATTCCACAACACCGTAGAGTTTGTTTTAAGGTAAATCATACAAAATAAATGTTAGATTGCACATTAAGAGAAAAAGAAAAATTATTCACATCCTTACATCTTCAGTGATGTAGTTTTCAAATGTACTATACAGTTTGTCTCTCATCTCATACACATATTCCTCCACTGCATTTTTGGCATCAGCTCTCTCCTTTTCAAGCCTGTCTTGCATGACCATTTGGTTCTGAAATGAGAATAACATGACAGCTGGTTGTTATTTCAACAGACATTGTAGAACAACAGAATTAAGGCAACGTTCTGTGTGCCAAGTTCTTTATATGATTAAATCACAATCATGATCACTTAGTAACAAATGTAAATTTCAAGAAAGAAAGAAAGACTTCAAAACCAGAATTCTTTTCTTTCCCAGATTACACAAGCCATTTTAAGCACCATCTAACAGAGCTACTTCCTACAGTTTCTTTCTCCTCTGCTCAAGTCATGACAAGCTGGTTACACCTTATAGACTTCAATCATTTTGAACAATAAAATGCCACTGTTATAAACAATAAAATGTCCCTGTAAATCAGCCGAGATAACCATCCCGAAGGAGGTTGAAAGGCTTATATATACCGTAACCATAACCCTGTAGTATTGTGAGTCAGGCCTTTTTAATAGACAAGCCCTTTTACTTCATTCGAAAATGATCTGATGTTAAAAACAACATACCGAGCTAATGCCACAGTCCTTACCTCCTTCTCCATTAGTAAATTAAGTTGATCCTTTGGCAGCTGATGAACTGTTGTATCAATGGGAAGATCAATGGACTTGACTGTTTTTGTTTTCTTTGTTGGGGCTTTCTTATCTTTCCCCTCCTGATGATGTAAAAGCAAACAAGTTTTCATTATTTTTTTCTTCTCAGGTCTCTTCATCTTTTCCCAACATCGCTTTGGTTTGCCAAATCTAAAATACTGAGTTTGCAATCTGATCACTCTGGGAGTATAGTCATTGCATGGGTGCTGATTAAAGCCAACACAGTTGAAGGAAGATAAAATGTTAAAAATTTAGCAATGAATAACCAATATTGCAATATGCTTTTTTTTATTTTCAAAGATATAAACTAGCATTACTGAAGGTATTTCCTGGTTGCAGACTCAAACCAGCTTTCTTTGAGAGAGACTTAAGTTTATAAAACTTAATTATTTGCACAGCACATATTGCGTTTGGCATTAAGTCATTAACTGATGTTAAATGTTTTATAAAGACCTGAGTAAAAGGCAATTCTGAAAAGCATCAATAAGCTTCACTGACTGCTTACTAAACTAGCTAATGCACTAATGACAATTGCTGACAATATTTATGACTGAAGTATGATGTCTAAGAATAGACAAACATTAATAACAGGGATATCAAACTGTTTCATCAAAAAGATGGAATTCCAACCTAAGTCAGAAGTTTGACATCCCTTTAACAAAACAGCTATCCAGCAATTACAGCAGGAACTATCTTTCCTTGTCAGCTACATTAACAAAAACAGATAAAGATTTTCATTTAATGCACAGAGCACAAATGTAACTCATCTCTCTCTGTTCTGATCCTCATACAAATGTAAGGAAGATTAAAGCAAGAATAGGAAAGAAGGATATTACAAAGCAGTTGTCATTTAAGATAAAGCCTGTGCCTCTCAACCATGTGTTCTGAATAACATTACTGAGTCAAAAAAAAAAATTTTTTTTTTAAATGCAGAGACACAAATGACAAGTTTTAAATTCTGTGAAATGATATGCCATGCTGGAAATACAAGAAGAAATATAGAGCAGACAAATAAAATTCCTTGACAAATCTATCATTGCATCCTATATTTACCCACCCCATTGTTTCCATCTCCAGCTTTATCTTGAGCCTGATCATTTCCCTCCTCCATTTTCTGTGGCTCACTGCCAGATGATTGGTCCATCTCTGATGAGCTCTGCAATACATAGGTAGTTAGAAAAAAAAAAAGGGTAAATCGCATACAATTACCCATGAGACCACACAGAAAAAGAAAAATCCACTGGAATGGTTATTTTAATCATGTGACCAAATGGAGGGATCAATGGAAATACTTGGGATGTCACATTTTTACACTTTTGAGAAACTGAAGTTTACTGAGTTTGTGTGATTTATAGTTGATTACAATGTCTGTGAAACTAATATGAGAAATATAACAATACTGATGTCTGATGTTTCAAAATTTCTCAAATGAACATTACGAGTTTTTCTCCCACTGAACCCTTCAAATTACTTTGCTGATTATTTTAACTAGCTTCTTTTGTCTTTTTCACTCTGTTTGTTTGTTTGTTTTTTTCAAAACCAACACAATTATATTTCTAAGAAAATATATAAAATAATATTCTGACAAATAGGTGGAAAGTTCTCCTTTATAAAAAAATCTGAAACTGCAGTTCAGTGACAAAGTAACCAATAAAAGAGAGAATTCTAAACATATGAAACAATCTCCATGAACGTGCCATATCAAGCCTCTGGCCTACCTGTTCTCCATTGATTGCTCCATCTCCTGTCCCATTTTCTTTTTTCTTCACATCATCATCTAGTTCCATACTGTCTTTGTTCTCCTCCTCTTCCTCTGCTCCTTCCAGTTTTTCATACATATTTGCTGAAACCACTGTAAAAACCCCATGGCTAGTCACACGAACTTTCACCTTGACTTTGGAGCTTTCTCCTGTTGTTGCTTGCGGTACCACATTTTTTATCTTGAAAGTACCTGTTGATAATAAACAAAGATTTCATGCAGATTTTGCCTAAATGCTCCAATGCATTCACATGGATATATCTGAAGTACACATGTATTGTAAGGCAGAAACACAACAGAGAAAACCAAATGAGAATCTTATATCAGGGATGTCAAACTGTTTTCACAAAAAAAATTCAAATTTATACACTTAGTGGAAATTCCAAGAACTGAAAAGATCCCACAGGCAGTAGCGCCATCATCATAATCACGAGCTTAACTAGATTAGAGATTTAGATCTATTTTCATGACCTAGATCTAGATCGCGAACGGCTGCCCTCTTACATTGGTCTTTCTAGGATCATGGGCAGATTATTTGTTGTTGCCAGTATTCTGATGTGCAGATTTTCCGTCAACCAACTCTCACGCGACCACTCAACTGCATCTTGTCAAGTGTGAGGTATTAAGCGTTATGAACTTCGATCTTGATCTTCACACAGTCATCAAACAGCAGTTTACTCTCATCCGAAGCATGCGCAAAACTCTTTTGTACTTTCGGTTTCACTCTTAGATCTATTGTATGGGATTTGTATCGCAAAATTATTATAAAACCCCAATTGCCTTGTGAACTCAGCAAAAGTCAGCAGTTGAGCAGCCAAAAGTAGAGAAGTCCGCAACGACCAAAAAGTCAGAATTCCGACTTAAATCGGAGGTTTGACGTTCCTATTATATAACACCCAGGTGAAAAGGACTGTCGTGGTTGTCCAGCGAATGGAACCCATGAGAAACTAACAATATCAGACGCGATTTTGAGCAAGGAAGTGGACTTATTTTTAACCAATAGATGATATTAATGTTTGTATGATTTCTGAAATAATAATAAATAATTAAAAAACTGTATACCTATATCTGCTTCTGGGTATGGCACATCGCTCCGGTTTGAATAAGAGGCAGTCAGAGTGAAGGGTTCTTTGCGATAAAATGTGAGCATCTTTGAAAATGGAACCGCATGGAATCGTGTGAAGACTTCAAGGGAGCTGCATTAAAAAATATGGAACCATAGGTTTACAATGCATCAAAGTGGTGCAGGATGGTTTTTTTTTTTATTATTGCTGTCTGTTTTTTGTTGTTGTTGTTGTTGTTTTTATAACAATGTGAAGGTAGAGCAAACCAATGCCTTCTGTTTAAGATGAGGTGATACAATTCTATGTCAAATTGGATAAAAGCTGACTGAGAATCAATGTATATTTCCACAATAAGATAAAGGCAATATTATTTCACCTTTTGCCATTAATTCTGGCAAACCAGGTTCAAACAGAAAGACTGAGACTGCCTAGTATCATTGGTTTGCAAATCATCTTTAGGACCCACTTTCTATAGAAGCAACAGAATGAATTTATATTTATCTTTTACTTTGCAGTGTGTAACAAAATACAAGACCTGCAGTGAAAACTTATTCAATATAAATTCAGATATCCTGATTTATAAACTGGAGTTTGAACAAAAACAATGAATTTCAATAGCAATTTTTAATAGTCCAAAATATATTTTGTCGCAAACTATAGTAGAACAGTTTAAAAACATATCTTTCACAATAGATTAGACAATAAATATGAAATTGTACAACTGTAAGATTACCATTTTGAGCTACTGTGCGGCTGTAAACTGATCAAAAGAAACAAAACATCATTTGATGATTTACCTATCCTCATCAAGCTGTCCTTGTGGTTGCCAGAACAAGGTGATAGGGAAAGGTTGACAGTCAGTGATACTGAAGTCTCGCACTCGGAATGTTGGAGACAAAATTGCACACTGTTCACAATGATCAAAGGAAAAAAATTACTGATCACAATTGACAAAAGCAGGATATGTTCTATTCCATTTTTGAAATTTCCACATAATTCTGAAGGAAAAAAAAAAAAAAAAAGAAAAGTAATGTCTGCTACCTATGCGAATGTATGGAGAATGATCTTAATCATCTAAACAGTATTAACACCAGCAAAAACAAAAGAATTTTAATGTGAATATCAACGATCTTTATTCTTCATTCAATGATAACTGACACTTTTTGTCAACATTTGTAACAAACCTGCAATGCACATCCACGAGCGACGGCCTCATCAGCATTGAGTGTGGTGCTTGGCTCTTTGCTGAACACCTGCTGGACTAAAGTCTTGAATGCAGGAACTCGGGAGGAACCTCCAATGATTTCAACAGATGCAATGTCTGATGGCTTCAATTCTTTTAAGAGCAAGATAAAAAAAAAAAAAAAAAATGGGAAAGAAAAAAGAAAATAATATAGGCACTGAGTGAATGTAGCTGATCTAGACACTAAGAAAATAATGATCATAAATGAAAACATGATTTGAACATTTTGAAAAGCACATCTCTAAATTTCACATGCCTTTCTGAATTGATCCCCCCTCCCACGTTTCTGTTATTACATTTTTTTCAAATTAAAATAAAAACTTTTAAAAAAATTATTTAAAAAAAAATTAAAATAAAAACTAAAAACTAAAAACAAAACAAAAAAAAAAAGAACAAAGGTACCAACTTATTTTCTGCTCTTTATAAATAAACACATGAAATGTTATGGCTATCACCTACTTGCATAATCCAACACTCCTTGCAATGTAGTTTCAATTCTCTTCAGCAATGGAGCTGCCAGCTCCTCAAACTGGGCTCTGGAATCAAAATGAAAAAATATGTATATACTTATAGAGAGATGTGTAGTATGTACAAAATGAAAGTATTCAATATCAATCTTGTTTATATCTGTACATCACTGGGGTCTGTTTTTTGCACAATGAAGTACGCATTTAATTTTAAAAAATAAATTTTCTTTGAGTGCTTTCTTCTGAGAATTCTAGGACCATGGACAGGGCACACTTGTAAGGCTTTGATTTAACAGTTTTCTTGGGAAAACATAAATTGTAAATTTATGACGTCTTCCTTTCTATACAATAGATAAAATCTGGAGTGTTAACACAATAAAAGAGAAACAAGAACTTACAGCATTTACAATTTCCAACATTAATACTTTCTTTTTTGCCTTATCTTTAATAGTAAATGAACCACAAATCAATCCTTACCTGTCCATGGAAGCATGTACATCCTTGTCATCCATCAAACATTCGATGTTAAGAGGGATTGGCTGAACATTAGCACTCATCAGTTTCTTTAACTTCTCACACTCCTGAGTCAGGCGGATGTAAGCCTTGGGGTTTGAATTCACATCCATCTTGTTCTTCTTCTTGATTTCCTCACACATGTGGTCAACAATGAGGGCATCCAAATCTCTTCCCCCCAACTGATTATCAAATGCAGTGGCTAATACCTGGTGAAAAAAGTTGGAAACATAAATGCATAGCCAGCGTGAAGATCAAGGCACAACTAGGTATAATACGTAAAACTTTTCATTATTTTCTTTTAAGGGGATACCAAATAAAACTCAGGTTTCACTCTATGTTTTCCTAGAAATCTCTGATGTTCATTTCTCACCCCACATCCACACACAAAAGAATTAACTGATCACAGACTTATCCATGAAGCCAGTTTGAGTTTATATAAAACTGGTTGCACAGAAAAGAAAAAAAAAAAGAGAGGAGGGAGCTGAAGAACTGATTTCCTCCGTACATTCATGAACAGCATTTTTGCTTTTGTTTTCAAAGTTGAAAGAGACACAAAAAAAAAAAAAATAACAGACTAACTCACCTTCAATTTGCCCTTGTTAAATGCACATACAGAAACCTGAAGTGATGAGTATCCAAAATCTACAAATACTACATTACGTGGCTTCTCAGTCTCTGCTGGAAGGTCAGATTTGTAAATGCCATAGCTGAGGGCCGCTGGAAAAAGATAATGTTGAAGAAAAAAAAAAAAAGAAAAGAAAAACATAAATGAAATACTCTATTGTATAAACTGCAAAACTCCACGTTATTCAACAAATTATACAGTAATATTGCATAACAAAAATCACAGCTATGCAATCTCCAATCTAAAGGGATTCACCATTTCAATCATTCCTTTCCCTACACTAAGATTCTTCTGAAGGAAAGAATTCTGAATACTTTTCTCGCAGGTCTTTTCAAAAACGTGTAAAGGCCAAAGTTAACAATTTTATCAAAATGAACAAGGCAAATGACAACAACCATACCAAAACTGATATCGGGCCAAGATACACAAGCACTTATGACATCATACTGTCCACTTAAGAGAAACGCACAGTGCTAGGTTTGAAGTAAAATGGGGACAGGGGTGAAGGAAAGGTAGATGAGGAGTGGAAGTGATGGTTGTTGTATGACTGGATAATCAGGCATGGACAAGCACGTATTTCTTTGTTTAACAACACACGGAAGAGCACTGACGGTTGGCTCCTGACTGGTCAGTTGTTTTTATACTTCGGCAGGTCTGGCCAATTTTCAATACTTAGTCATGCGATTATCTGTAGGGTAACATAGCCATATAACAATTTCATTAGAAAATGATACCGCTATGTGGAAACTCACTTGAGGCATAAGGCCTATTGGTGAAATACACTAAGAATGGTCAGGAATTATTAGATTTAATTAGCACACATACAAAGGGGAGAAAGTTGTAATTACTCGCATAGCTAAAATCTTTAACTAATGGCAACCATTAATTAATCATAGTAGTGAGACAACTCTGGTTAAATGGGTTCCGTAACTTTTCAATCCGCGTAAGAACCCATCTGCCTAGGAGCCTCTGTTTTTGTCTCCCGGCGACCAGGTTCTTAGGCAGAGACCACTGAAGCTATATCCTACAACTGCATGTATAGACCATATTAAAAAAAAAAAACCTGTAAATTACTGTAATAAAGACAGTAACCAATAAATTTAAATACTTTTCACATTTCATCAACATCCCATCCCTCTTCCCGTTCTTTCTCCTCACACACATTGTTTGCTGTATAATATTAAATCAAATGTAAATTAAATTATGAATCAGTGGTAGGGGTGTCAAAGAGTGGTCATGAGCATCAAAACCAAATCAATGATTAGAAACTTTTTTGATTTAAAAAACTATCATGTCAATACTAAAGCATGTATGTCCATCTTCCTCCAGGTAAGACAAGCTCACATCACTATCTCAGATTACATGACATCCAACTGACCCAGAATCTAAATATATGTATTTCAATGGGGCTCATCACAGATAAAGATGTCAGTCTAATCCAGGTTATCTGTATTTCTACTCCTTTGTGAAGATACTGTTCTATTCAGCAAGGACCACTGATTTTAAGCGAGATAAATTTCTAAGCTACTAATTTTTCATTCTGTGGTATATAATGATATTGACTACCTGATGATATACCCTTCCAAATGGCACAACATGTTTCTCAGGCCAACTAGTTAAGTATTCTGGTATTCTGTATCAGTTTATCTTGGAAATCAGTTTACATGCATTCTTAGTTTTAACAAGTTAATATGGAATTCTTTTAATAGATTATGTCATACATAAATTCATTACTGGCAACAAAATTTTACACCACCATACCATTTGAATTCACTTGATCGTTATCTCACCTGCTGTTGTGTCATTTAAAATCCTCAAACAATTAAGGCCAGCCATCTGACAGGCATCAAGCAATGCCCTTCTTTCCACATCTGTGAAGAAGACTGGAACCTAATAGTACAGAGAAAAAAAAAAAATTGTTGTAAGGAGACTGTCATAAGTGGCAGAAGTCAATTTCTATAGCTTGTAAACTTGAAATGGTACACTTCGATCGAAGAAATTGACAGTTTCTAATGAAGCTTGTGAAATGAAATGTTGCATGTGCTCATACATCTACTAGAACATTGTGAGTCTAGTTTTTAATCTGGTAGCTGTGTTCAGAATCGTGAATTTTGCTATTTGCGACCTATAAAATACAAACCTGAGATTCTTGCTCATTCCTACATGAATATTAGTAGGCACACATTATTTTACTGTTGTTGTTTTCCATGTTAACAGGTGATCCAAAATTGTGCTCCAAATTCACACTCAATGCATTGTATTTTCAAAAGCAGAGGCACAGACTTTCAAAATGTAATGTGATTCATAATGTATCTCAGCGTTGTGATGCACAGTGCTGATGTAAATGTGTTACACAATGCTTTTATTTCGCATTTTATTTGTTGCGTGTGTAGTCGTGAATTCATGGCTTAAGCATAACAGTTATGCCAAAAAATGTTATTCTGTACAAATAAAGAAAAAGTTAAATCACTCGGTCTGTATTTTGTACAGAGTAATTATTTACAAACTTGTATCACAGCAGCGTAAAACGTAGTTATTACTATGCGATAATGGGAGATCGTTGTGACCAGCTCTATTACTCCCCTTTGCTAGATGCAAGAGCTGTTAAGCAAGTGGTTGTAAAGAAGAAAAAATCACTCTGCCACTCTTTCCTTGAAACTTACATCAGGAAAAATTCCCCAAAGCGCATCATGTAAGGAAAATATTTTCTTCTCATTGTAATTATTTTATCAAATTTTTGGGTGACCAACCTTTCGAGTGATAAGCAATATTACACTATTTTCCCGAATTCTGCATAGATTTCAATTTTTTTTAAAATACAATGTTGCATACAAAATGTCACATAAATTGATGCGCCACACTTTGTCAATATTTTCGCCTTTCAAAGTTTACAAGCTATAATTTCCTTGCAGGAAACAAAATAAAGCAAAAGATAATAATAACACAATAAAACAAATAATAATAATGGTAGTAGTGTTGTGTTTGTAAGTGAAAAGAGTACCATTACATGGCAGGGACATACTTGGATGTTCTATTTGAATATCCTACATCATTTTGTCTAGTGTCAAAATTGCTGTCCAATAAAAAAAAACTGACCGATTTTCACATGCCTATAATAAAATATGCCCATGTAACTGCTTGAAGTCATTTGTTAATATTTTAATAAAGCTACCTTAAAAAAATGTTTTCTTCAAATGCTTAATTTATTGGTTTTTCAGTTTGTAAAGAATGAAATTATTTTGAGGTCTGATCCAATTATAGTAAGGCATTAAAGTTTTTAATTATCTACAAAACTAATCTACAATTTATCTGAAGTTTTCACAAATATGAACTTACTTTAAAAAGAGAGAAAGCACAACAAATTTTAGACTGGATAAAATTGTAATTGATACAACACATGATAACTGACATTGTCATCCTAATAATCAACTTACACAAACAAAATTTTAAAAAATATTTTCCCTTTTTTTTTTTTTTCACTACAAGAACAGCTATTATCTTAGAAGAAATGCAGCAAAATTCATTATATCAAATGATTCTTAGATGAAAGTGCTTCCACTCTCCTTGATGTTTACAAATTACACTGACATTTAAATTGATTTAATAGAAGATTTTACAACATAACAAAGTGCTTACCGATACAACTACATCCACAACTTTTGTTTTCAAGTTGGCCTCAGCAGTGAACTTGAGTTTGTTCAAGAGCATGGCAGTCAGCTGGGTGGCAGAAAACTCTTGTTTCTCTCCCAGGTACGACAACTGAAAAGGGATTACAAAAAAAAAAAAAATGTTTAAAATGAACAGATATTATATTTGATAAAATATAAAAAAAAAGTAAGATGGTAATAAAGAGCCTAATGTCTAATATCACTGGTGAAGTGATGAAACCTCATTACCTCAGAATGGAGAATTTTACAGGAGAGATAAATGAGCCTTTGCCATTTGGTGGACACCTAAAATGTTGCACCAGGGGTTTGTTATGAAGTTTTAAAAATGTCTTTTTTACATGACTTTTTGTATTCATATATATATCTACTCCTACAAAAAAATGTGTTTGCAGACCTAGAGGTCGCATGCTTAGCCTTGTAGTTGACATTATGCAACAACAACCTCAAATCTTGCGGACATAACTATGATGACACATTTTTGCAAATTGAACAAACAAGAATTACTTTCATGTTTCCTAAGTGTTTTTGTTTTAAAACATACATATGAAGCGCATATAAAATGCAGAAGGTCAGGAAAAAAAGAAATTTTAAATGTCTGTAGGTCTGCATTTATGTCATCATAGTTATGTCCGAAAGAAATGGAAAACTTTGCATTTTCATAATTTAATTTCTGTCTTGAAAATTTGGAT
>JBCEWB010519773.1:0-18966 GCA_039654565.1 Peronia peronii | reverse complement strand
GATTAGTTGCCGGTGGACAGTCGTCTAAAGTTTAAGACATTTTTCGTAAAATGATGATGATAATGATGATGATGATGTGATGGGATGAAACCGTTACCAATATTAATAAAAAGACATAACTGCTGTACTGAAAAACAAAAGGAAAACGTACATACAAACCCAGCATAAAAGAAATAGATGTAATGATAATGCTTATATTACAGTAAGATAAGAGGGAAGGGTAGAAGCACTGCAATGAAAGCGGGGAACGCTGATTCTCTAACAATAATATACAGGACACGTTGCACAGAAATAATAATATGTAACATATAACACTTTTTTGTTATGTATGTTGTCTTTCAATCCTAAGGAAATATGATTATCTTGGCTTTAAGTGCGGACCCAGTTTGGTGAGAAGAGCTTTTTTTTTGAAAGTTGAAAAATTTTACCAGAGCAACGACGTTTCCGCCTATTTTTCATCCGATGTCAAGGATGCGTAATGTACACACGAGACTTCCGAAATATATTTACCCTTATCCGAGAAGACTAGACGTTGGGCTTTCCTATCCCAAGAAGCCAGGTGATCGTTGGGTCACTGAAAAAAAAAAAAAGCATGTGCCAATCTGCTAATCTTTAGTCATGTCCCGGTAGGATTCGATTTTCGAACCCGCGACGTAAGTTTTTCGCAGACGGCCACCCCTTCGGCTACGATGACCCCCATTTTGGAAAACAGGCCTATATACAAGTTGTATCATTGCTGTTCAATAAGGCCAGTCTGAGTGTTCTGACTTGGACAGAACTCCTCTGTTCTGAAAGCCCTGTTTCCAGAAAATCGCGATGTACTTTGTGATTTCTTTTTCGACACGTGATGAAGATCTTAGAGAAGGAAGTGATGCATTTAAATTTTGTGGAGTTTTGTTTTTGTTTTGTTTGCTTTATTGTTTGTTTGTTTGTTTCTTGTTTTGTTTTGTTTTTCGTTGCTTTTTTTTGTGGAAAATCATCTTCAAGTGTTGGTGAAGGAATGATTAAATTATTATCACAAAGATGACAGAGACATTTTGTCAAAGATCATCTATGATGATTTCTTTAATGTCAGTTATGTCTAAAGCCCAGATATACGATTGTATGTAGACCTATGTGGGCACCTAGACCTACTTTGTAGGATCATGACTGTATGTCATAACAGGCCTATGTATGATTTTAATAGTCTGCCAGTCTTCTGTTTACTTCAGCTCGTGTGATAGTAAACACTTTGGTTCTGTAAGGGGCGCCGAGCCTTTTGGCACTGTGTACCGGCCCTTTTTCTTTCATCACTGTTATAACGTATTATTATTACTATTATTTTCTCACGCGTCCTGCAAATGAATGAAATCTATTATGTGTTACTGCCTATGCATGAGTGAAACTTCCTGATTTGGAATAGTTTTTAATCGGTTTGTGTAAGTTTTTTATTATATATGTAGCCTTTCAATCCTAAACTGTGGAATCAGTGTGCTTATCCTGTTTTTTTGTGAGAAGAATATGATGGGTAAAAAATTGAAATTCGGAAATTTTGCCCGGATAGCGGAGTCTGTTCTTTATCCGATTTTAAATTGCCAAACACGGTATCTCCGAGAGAGCGGGGCATCTGGCTTCCAACCCGTCACTGAAAAACATGTAAGTTCTAATCTTTGAATCCTTCTCATCCCTCAAGTGTTCCGTCGAGGAGCTGACGCCTAAGTAAACGGTCACGTCCCCCCCCCCCCAAACCTAATTAGCGTATGTAGTAAATTATGTGTGGGAATGCGTGTTCTGATCTTAAAAAACATTTATTTTTTATAGTTACATCCTGTTTCCTATCGCAATTTTTTTTTTCACATCCATTTCCACTTTTGCAGTAACAGCTTCTAATATAAAGACAAAAAACTCCATCTTTTTTATTTTTTCAAAAACACGTAGTTTATTCATCGCACAAGAAAAGAAGCATTTAAAACACACACAGACCTAGAAGGCGGAAAGACATTAGATAAAAAATGCAAAAGAAAGAAGCCAAATATTCCAGTATTGAAAATCAAATTTGCAAAAATTAATATCTAAAATATACTAACTAAATTATCTACCAACAAAAGATCGCAATCAAACACAGAGGATTTTAAAAAATCTTCTCAAAGTTCAAATGATACGTAAGGATGAACAGCTAAAAGTGGGTTTTTCTCTGTGTGTGTATGTGTGTGTGTGTATGTGTTTCTTACTGTTTTGCTTGAACAATATGTCAAACAGGTAACATACAATTAATTACATAAACCCATTTTCCTCTATACGTGTGTTAATCTCTATTTCTAAGACCAAAAAAATAATTCAACCACATCAATCCAACAATCAATGCCTGTGATGGCAAAAATGGTCATCACTATTTAAAACTCAAAAGTGTCTTGGAATATGTTTTATTATTGCAAATGTATCAAAAAAAAAAAGAAAGAAAGAAAGAAAGAAAGAAAGAAAACTGTTGGAGCCGGGGAAATCTCACTTCATATAGAGTATAGGACAAAGAAATTTTCAGACAAAGTCAGGAGAAATAAATCTTCATACAGACCTTAGGGAAAACTTCATTCAATGCATCTTCTCATACAAAGCCCAGGGCAAACTGATATTTTTGATATATATAAAAGCTTAAAACGAAGAAATTTTCACACAGTTTAGGACAAATTAATCTAAAATTACATAAAGCTTAAGACAAATAATTCATCATACAAAGGCAAACTTAGCACAAAGTTTCGGACAAATATATTTTCAAGAGAAGCAGAGGACAGCAACGAATGAAATATATTGACAGCCTTAACAGATACACCACCAAGAATGAAATGACAATACCGAGATAATAAGGAGAACTGACAACGTAAGGGTCTGGCACGCCATGGTCGTCGATGTCTGCTCCAGCCCTGATACCTTAAGAGAGAGAGAGATTTTCAAAAAAAACATAGGACAAATTCATCTTTATGGCAAAAGCTTGGAACAAATAAACTTTTATACAAAGTTTAGCACAAATAAATCTGCAGACACAAGCAAAAGTAGGAAACACAAATCTTCATACAAAGCACAGCACAGCATCATATTTTGCTGTTACTTTCTTGACATTTTTGACAGACTGAAAGATGCACACTCTATTTTGTGGCCCACACAAAAAAAAACTGTTTCTTGCAATGTTTTGCAAATTGATCTCTAAATATTGTAGGTCTATGTATCTTTTTTTAAAAAATAATATTTAATGTTTGTGTACACTATAAATGATGTGTCTAATCAGCATATAATATCAAGGTATGGCTTAACTTCAACTGGTTATATGTACAGGTAAATAGTATTGAGAAACTGAATAATAACTCTTGAAGAGTATGTAAAATATGAATTTGTGTGCAGGTCAATGATCAACAAACATAGCAGGTGCTGGCACTGTCTGTTCATGCCATGGTAGCTATATAAGATTCAGAAAAATACTAATAAACTAATAATACTAATAAATGGGTTAAACCCGCAGGCAGGACATCATAAAGTTGAAATGCCTGAAAACCAACTCAGTTGTCTTGAACTGAGGATGGTAGAAGTGTCCAATTGGAAATATGCAAGAATACTGTGTTCTAGTACAAGTTACACATTCATTATTCACATTCAGAAGCTATAACTCTGGTAAATTATATAACCCCTACAGCTGTGTTGAGAGTTGCCTGATGCAAAGACTGAAAGAAATAGATCTCTGTATAGTAGGAAACCTTGTATTTTCTGCTTCATAACAATAACAGCAATACAGAAAGTGCATGATTATACATGGACATAGAAAAACATTGGTTACACATTTATCAGCAAATATGGACCAGCACACATATACAAATACAGTGAAATATGTGAATTTCTGATCTGTTTTAAAGAATCTATTAACATCGTTCCATTCATTGATTTCTGTATTCAGTTTAGTGCAAAATATTTAAATCACAAAAATGACACATCATTTGACAGATATCATATATCAAAATGCTATATAATTTGTACTATGATGTCACTGATCTTTTTGATTTTCTAAAAAAATTTCAATGTACAATCAAACACATAAATATGAGTAAGAAAGAAAATAAGAATGAAAGATAAAAATTGAAATTATGGTGGTACTGAAGAGATTAATAATATATTAAAACACTGTAGTATTGTTATTTATTTGCATAGACATATGCATACATATAGTTAGGGTTATGTTACATTGTAAGCCTTTCAAATTCCTGGAAATTTTCCTCTATACGTGTCTTAATGTCTGTTTCTAAGACCAAAAAAATAATTCAACCACATCAATCCAACAATCAATGCCTGTGATGGCAAAAATGGTCATCACTATTTAAAACTCAAAAGTGTCTTGGAATATGTTTTATTATTGCAAATGTATCAAAAAAAAAAAGAAAGAAAGAAAGAAAGAAAGAAAGAAAACTGTTGGAGCCGGGGAAATCTCACTTCATATAGAGTATAGGACAAAGAAATTTTCAGACAAAGTCAGGAGAAATAAATCTTCATACAGACCTTAGGGAAAACTTCATTCAATGCAAAGTTATTATATGTACAAATACAAACTACTTTTGGAAGTTGGACAGAAAACTAATCACAAAACTGTATAAAAATTCAAATTATATGTCATAGAACGTTATGAAAAGATGATTATATCTTCATTCATTAAAAACTTATTTTGTACATCATTTTTTGATAACAATGACTAGTTCTGTACATCTTAATCTTAATATACTTTTTTTCTAACTTGTGAACATCATTATGACTGTGTTTATGACAATTCAACCACAATCACATTGATGCACCATTAAACAAAAAGTCAACTTTAATATCAATCACTAAAGAAAATTAAAATACAAACTGAGTAACAAAACAGACTGACATTCAAACAAATCCAGAATAAATATTCCACTCCACTGAATTTATTCTAAAGTTGGATGAGAATAAGGGCACAACTGGAATTGAAATTAATTAATAAAATTAATATTAATGAAATTAATAAATAAAAAGTCAAATGAATGAAACAAACATAAACAACAAATTTACAAGACAAACTGACATATATGGTAATAAATCAAAATAGAACAAAACGTTCTGAACATCAAATCTATACTAGCAAATTCATGTTTACATATCTTCTAATAAAAGCTTATTAAACAAAATATATGTACATGAACCAACACTGCTAGAATATGCAAGAGCCATTATAATATTATTTTATACACCAGTGTCACACCAATCTATCAGCAACTTGATGAATCCATTTTTATTACATACTGGTAATAAAAAGAAATCTTACATATCTAGTCTCACTTCAAGCCAAAGCTATGACACACAACAGATGGACAGAAATAGCACATTATTTTTCAAATTAAAAAAAAAACACACACACACAGACGAATCAGTTTTGATACCAGCGAGGGCAAAATGGAAAGAAAAAGAAAGAATGTAAAATGCAAAGTGACACAGTATCCAAAATAATAAAGAGATCCCGAGAATCCTTTTCATAGGATCAGTGCTAAACAAGGAAGTAATGTATGTATAAAGTGATACAAAGTGTTTTACAACCAATCATATGGAAGATAGTGCCAACAAAACCACCCTCATCCTATCTCAATCTGTCTTCTCTATAGTTTAGAAAAAAAGACAGTGAGAGAGAAAAAGAGAACTCATTTGTGACAAAACAAAATTTGCTCATTCTCAATGTAGAATAATAGTGAAGTTGTATTCATAGTTATTTCGTACCCAAAATGTTCATCTCAACAACATAACAGCATTTCTTCAATCAACATTAGGCAAAGGAAAAAAAATTGAATAAAATGTGGGACTTTCAAAAATAGGGACATGTGCCATCACAGTTTTAAAATAGTTCTAATTAAATGTTATCACTAGATGTCTCAATTCACTAACTTATATTTAAGTGACAAAGAAAAGACTAAGTTGAATGATGCAGTTATTTCAAAACAAAGCTGTTTGTTCCAAGTATTAAAACAAAATATCAGAGCTAAGAGTTTTTTTCCTACATGCACTACTAATTTTTTTTTTTTTTTTCTGAATTAATCCAACTGCCACTGGTCTATACGTCTGAACGAATCGGAGTCATACACATATTATATGTTGATCTATTTCCAGAATATTGTATTTGCTATGGCAATAGATGACCACCAAACCAGTGGTTTAAACAGGGCATAAATCATAATAACAATAACAGACTCATCATTTCTGTGGGTTTTTTTTTTCTAATTTACCAGCTGCAAAGTAAGACTTATGTATGCTATTCTCTGTGTTCTTCTAAATGAAGAAGTTCAAATAATTTCCTACATACATATTCACAAGTCTTGCTCAATAACAGAAGGTGCGTCCACACACCTGATTTTCCATCTTTCTTTCACATGCTGTACAAAAAAAAAACAAATCTGCTCTTGTTGCAGAAAGTTATTCACTATTTTCTCCATAATACAGTCCATAATTATGCTAATATATTACAGTTATGTACAGATGACTGACAGTGACAAAATACAAAAAACAAACAGAGAATAAAGCAGAAAAAGTGTAAGGTTAAATAGTGGGATCGGAATATGTCTCAAGCAAAAATCTAGATCTAATATATGTAGAGGTAAATACCAGAATATTTACCATCAGTCACTGTTGGAATCAGAATCTGAGGACAGCTTTGAGGAAGTTGGGATATTTCCACGAACTCGTCTGGCAGAGGACCATAAAACCCTTCTCCCTGCCAAGGGTGGTGGCCTGTGAAGTCATGCGAAAACAGATGGGTTACAAATGAGGTACAGATTTTGTTGGATTTTTTTCTTTCTCTCTCTGTCTGCACATGTGTACGTGTGTGTGTGAAATTATATTTATCATCACTGTGGCATTTGAATAGTCGAGACAGATAGGGATATTTTTTGTAACATACTTAATATTAAATGTATTAGTATTAAACACATGTATAGTCAGGAAAACAGAGGGGGAGAGCATCAGTTTACTGGCTCACAGAAATAAAAATAGATTATATTGTTGGTGTGTTTTGTTTTTTTTTCAAACAAATCTGTATGTACACGCATACATGTGCATGTATATCAAACCCTTCAAGTTAGCTCTAGTGCATGACAGCTTTCAGCCCTATCTTTTGTTTTTCCCATTTGTTAATTTTGTGAAGCAATGTGATGAAAAAAGTTATGGGAAATATCCACCGACTGTCAAATTATAGGCCACAAGCTTTTTTTCTTTTTGCCTATCATGGATAAAATTGTTAGTCCTAAATCTGACATAAACAGCTGGACAGCACAACATATTGTGCAGATAATCATTTGCTGGGAACTTACATTTGGTCCTGGCACTGAGAAAACAATTTAATGGAGATGTGAGAAAGAAATACATGTACAGACTAATACGTACAGATATTTCCTAGTATGATATGATCCCAGTGATTTCATTTGTCTCATGACAGGATCATAATATCTCAATTTTGATAAATCAGAAGCATATTTCAGTTCATCCTCTTCTCTTTTGGAATCTTTTATCAAGTCACACAGCATCTGATGACAAAAAATGTGTTCAAATATTGTAAATGAAAATCAGAAAAGTAATTCCAAACACTACTTTTCTTTGAAAGGAATGAATGTGTGATTATCTTCACATAATGTACGAGACGCGACACAATAAAATCAGGCACTTGTCAAACTGAGGCGACCTGAGAAATCACATATTTTTCAACAGCGAATGAATTTTTAATACAATGTTTTTTTTTCTTCACAGAACCTTTGTATATCAATCTAAAAATGCATTTCAGGGTTAAATTTGCAGGAATAGATTGAGCAAAAGCCCAAATTGAGTGGCATGGCCTAATAAGGATTAACAAAACTGATCTGCCATTTTCTCACTAAATTCAGCTGCAGCAACAGTCACCCCCATCGTCTTTGCTTGCTCGTCTTTGTATCAACTTCTACTTAAAACAGAACAAATTTTTTTTTACACGCAGAAAAGGAAACGAATAATCTTCACAGTGATATCAATAACTCCATATGCTAAAAATTTGACAAGAGACTGATTTCATCGTGTCACATCTCATATTGACTCATACAAAATTTTCGAAAGTCTCTTCGTAGAAATTTGAAAGCATGCAAAATATCTCCAAATCAAGTTCAGATTGTGATAATATTTTACAACATCCATATTAAAAAATATTAATTAATCTTCAGATTTTTTCCAAGAACTTCAAGTACAATTTTTGATTAAACAATGATCAGAGTTATCTTCATCAGTCAATGTTATAAAAAAGGCAGATGTCAAAAATTTTTCACTTAAGATGGTCTATGTAATCTGCCACAATCACTTTCAATCTCAAATGGACAATATGTGAATCAATCTGCTGAAAAGTTTCTAAAACTTGATGAAATGTTAGCAAAATGGGACTCACCTCATCTTCTTTTGACTGTAAGATCTTGACAACGCGTGTGGAGCTCTCTTCTAGAAGTATGCATTTAGCTTTTACATTTGGCTCTTTCACCATTTCCTTCACGTGGCGCAATAGGATTTGTGCAACTACCTGTGTTCGGTGTATTTTATTCTGGTCAGGCTTCAGGTGCTCAAGAGTCTCTATGCTTTGGCAAACGTCTTGCTCCAAATTTTGCGGCAGCGATATGTTTTGCTGATCGCTCTCTTGTCGCAGATAAGTGAGATATGACAGCCAGTAAAATCTTGACAGTTCCCTGATCAGTTCATGCTTCTGTTGCTCAGTCAGTCGGTTGTCAATCTTCAATAAATAATCTCTGAGAGATACTATCTGTTCAGCATTTTTGTCCTGAGAATGAATTTCATTCAAGATAAAGGCACACTTCAACTGAAATGATTTGGCTGCCATTTCAACTTTGTTCATCTTCTGAGCATCCCTCTGAAGCTGAAATCGACTCAACAAAGAAGAGCTTTGTACTTGCTTCACTGAAAGCTTTATTTTTTTCACATCATCACTTGCAACATCATTTTGCACTCTTAGTCTAGTTTTTGCTTCCTCCCGCCTCTTACTTCTTTCTTTGTTTATATTCTCATAGCGCCAACACTTGAGAATGGGCTTCTGACATTTAGGACATCCTATGAATTTTGAACCATTTATATCAAAGGAGTTGACATACTGATCAAGTTCAGAGACAAGGAAAATATGTGAGCATGAGGGAATTTTTATAATCAGCTTCCTCGGCTGCTTCTTGGTTTCCTCTAAATCTGCCATCTCTGGACTTTCATTTGGCTCAGACTTCTCTCGGGCATCTGTCTCTTCACTATTGGTGTTTTCCTTTTCTGAATTAGACCCAGGTTCAGCTTCAGCTACATTTTCTTGCTCAGGTTTCAGCATCACGACTTTGTCACACTTTGCACAAACACATATTTCACCACACAGCCCAGCACAAACATGTTCGCATTTTTCTAATTTCTTGACACATCTTTCATTGCAGGGCTGTACATCACAAGTCTCAAAGCATAACTTGGTGCATCTATTATGCCTGCATCCATGCATACATGTTTCCTTGCACGGTATGCAAGCATCACCACAATATGAAGCAGTTTTTGATTTTGCACATGAACTGTGCCCACATTTTCCTGGACACTTTTCTGTGCATGGCGAACAGGGAACTCCACAGTAGTTGCTACAAAAGTGACCACACGGCAAGATTTTGTCACATGTTTTACTACATGACTTATGTACAGCACCACGCAAACATTCAGCACACTTTCCTGTGCATTTGTGTCCACAGTCCAGGACAGCTCCACACTCTGACTGACACGGATATAACGATGGCTTCATGTAACATGGCACTTTGCAGATATGTCCGCAGGGCCAAGAGTATTGAACATTCATAGTGCATTTCTCATGTTTATTTTGTTCTCCGCATTTACCGCATGTGCCTGGACAAGGATGTTCACAGTCAAGGAGTGCTGGACACTTCTGAGTACAAATGGCTTTGTCTGGTGAAACAGAGCATGGAACTTTACTCTTGTGCCCACAAGATGGTATTGTCTTCACAACAGGAACAGTGCAGTTACCGCAGGGTTGAAAACATTTCTTTGCACATGGGTGACCATCCTTGCAAGTCTTTGTGCATCGCTTCATGCATTTGTACTGAGTGTGGTCTCGATCATAACCATGGCATGTTTTGGCACAGACATGACCACAAGTTAGTCTATAGTCACATGGTCGACCACAGCCTCCCTCTGGGCATTTCTTGAAGTCCTCATAAGAGATCAGAACATTCTTGAATTCAGGATGATTCTGACACATTACTGGAAGACCATCTCCAATGATTTTATGTTCTTTAGCTGTGTGACGGATATTTGACCACAGTTTGCTCTGAGATGCTAGTAAGTCAATGTTGCCAATAACATACAGACCTTTCTTTGCACGAGACAAGGCAACACATACTCGATTGTCCACTTTGAGGAACCCAACACTGTTTTCAGAATTGCTCCTCACAAGCGAAAGAAGAATGATATCATTTTCTTCCCCTTGAAAATTATCAACGGCAGTAACACGGACTGGATACTGGAAATTTTCTTTCATTGTTTTCTTGATAGCCAGTACCTGGCCTGCATAGGTAGCCAGGATTGTGATCTGTGTGGGCTCATAGCCTTGTTGCAGTAGGTACCGGCACAGAGCCACCAGATACTTGGCTTCATGTTTGTTTGCTTTGCTACGAGTGTCATCAACTCTTTCTTCCATTTCCTTATGTTGGATGAAAAATACATTTTTAGCCACTCCTGCAATATTCTCATAATGATGGACTGAGTCATGATCCTGTAAATCAGGGTAAATATGCCGCATCAGCTGGGCAATCTCAGGCCGCATTCTGTGCTGTTCCTTCAGTACAATATGAGGGACTCCATTGTTCAGCAGTCTTTCAAATAAAGAAATTTCAAGCCCAAAATCTTTGGCCAGTGCATAAACTGTTGGACTTGGCCGTAGTTGCTGGTGGTCTCCAATTAAAATGAGATGTTGACAATTTTTGTTCAAAGCTGTCACAATATGAGACTCTAATACCTCAGCTGCCTCTTCAACCACAACAATCCTGCAGCCAACAGCTTGCAAAACAGCTCTGTGTTTAGCAGCTCCTGTTGTTGTCATTCCAATCACTTGTGCATTTCGTAACAAATATAAATCTTCCTCTCTGTTGACTTCCTTTTTCATCTCATATGCTGATTTGTAACGATTTACCCATATTCTCATCTGCTCGATCAGTTTCTCTTTATATCTGACAATCCAAAGGTTGTACAAGGCAAATCTTTTATTATGATCCAGTTGCCAAATGTTGGTTACACGACTCTCTTCATCCTCTGTCATTGGTTTGATACCACTCAGTTTTTTCGTAATTCGACGATAGCTCAGTGGCTTGGTAAAGCTGACAGTTTGCCATCCACCTCTGTCAGCATCTTCATCAAATGTTATTTCCTCAATGCCCAACTTTTCAACTCTCTGCATAACGGACACTATGCTGTTCTTCGCGTTCTGAGTTTTTTGTTCATAGTTCAAATCCTCCTCCTCATCATCGTCATCAACAATGCGTGCCCTCTGTGCTTCAGCTGAGGCTTCCCCATCATCAAAATAGTCTGTATCCACTTGCTCTCCCTTCAAGGCATTTGTCAACATCTCAATATCATCCAGCTGTTTGTGAAGACCTCTATGAAGACCGAGGAGCCAATATTTAACCACTGACTTTTCAGGAATAGTTACTTTAGTATTCTCTGATTCAACCTGCTTCTTTATCTCACCAAGAAATTTCCCACGTAGTCCCAGTTCATCATCTTGTAGAATTCTGGTATGAAAAGAGGAAAAAAGTACCTGTAATGCAGGATTATGTTGCATCCCTGACTGATATCCATAGTGCTGACACAATTCATCTTCAATAGTGAGTCTCAACAAACTATACTGTTGAACTCTCTCAATGATATTCATTCCACTATGTATCTTTGTATTTGCAGATGGTTGAGTCCACTTAAGCACAAGCTTTGTAAGGTGCAACTCTATCATTTTGGGGATGATGGTGCTAGGATTGGAGCTTGATGCATTGAGCCATATTCTCATTACTGATTTGCTGTGGCTGTCATGAGGTCTGTCATCATGTAAAGAGACAAAATGTTGGGGCTTCATATGATTTTCTAGGATAGCTTCAGTTTTTATGTCCATGTTCAAGTTATTCATTGTTTTATGCAAATGTTCAATTTCTTGCGCGACCATCCTCAGCTCTCCTAAACATTCTGCGATCTTTCGTCTCACAGATGTACTGTTCAGAGCTTTCTCTTTTCTCAACTTCTGCTTCAGAGCTCTGATGCTGAATTGTTCCAGCAGTTGGGAATCATTTTTCCCTCCAACACGAACAATGCCATCCTTACAAAATTCGAGTACCCCTTCCAAGAACTGATCTAGTGCATGATTTGTGTAACATACAACCAATATAGGATTAGCTCCATCATTACCAGATATCATGTGTTTGTTCTTGATCAAAGCTTGCATAACTTTCAGCCCCACATAGGTTTTTCCTGTACCAGGAGGACCCTGAATGATAGCCATCTCTTTAGTCAGTGCCAACTGTGCAGCTTCTCTCTGGGATTCATTCAAGCACATGTCATCTGCTTTGGGCCATTTCACTGTGGTTAACACAGGCACTATTTTCTGTCGACCATTTTTCATCATAAAGTGAATATCATATTCTGGTAAACTACTGACACCCCCCGAGGGTAACAGATATCTTGGTGGTTTCAGAACTTTCTTGCATGCCACAATATAATCTTGTAAAGGAAGATTAGATACCATCTCTTGAAGCCCCTCCAACACATGGCTGTATGACTCAAAGTAGGCTGTAGTTTCTGCCATAATATAAACATCATTGACTGTTGAGTTGAAGATTTCATCAAGCCCACTTTTGAAGTTCACATTCACATAACCCTCAGCCAGTCCCTTTCTATCACGCCCTGTAATGGTGGCAAAAAAGACAGTTTTAAAATTGTCCTTTGATAGACATACTAAAGAACCAAAAATCAAACGCTTGGAAAATTCCCATCGGACTCTCTTAAGTTTGGACACATCAA
Source organism: Peronia peronii (assembly GCA_039654565.1). Lineage (NCBI taxonomy): Eukaryota > Metazoa > Mollusca > Gastropoda > Systellommatophora > Onchidiidae > Peronia > Peronia peronii. The sequence goes on along the minus strand of JBCEWB010519773.1, from coordinate 5,889 downwards.
AGTGAAGAATATGATCAATTCCATCTCCATAGACTATGTCAATGATTTGGACATCAAAATAGAGTCGAATATCTGAGCAAGTGAAATTTTCTTGACATCCTTTTTGTTTATATTCAGCAAGTCCGTTCTTCAAGGGGAGAACAAAGTCTGCTTTCATCAGTCGAAATTGCACGTCTAAATAATGAAGTGTGTCTTGATAAATTCCTTTAACTATGGCACTTCTGACAAATGGCTTGCTATTCTCTTTGAGATCTGATTCTGTAGGAACAACAGAGAGTTCTGTGAAATTATCCGGGGGAACATCTGAGTCACCAATCTCAAACAATTGTCGTCTCTGTGATCTGTGTTCCTTTTCCTTCTCTGATGAATAAACTTCTTTGGCTCTTTGCGACAACAGTCGTAGATTATCTCTTAAATCCTGATCTTCTAGAACCACTGAATCAGAGGGCAGGCAATTCAGAAGCTGGGATGTTGCATTGACACATTTTATCGCAAGATGTGGCATCTTGTCCAGAATTTCCCCTAGAATACACAATATTGACTTGAAGAATCCTTCAGCATCTTGCCAAGGTTGAATTGACATCTGCTTCTCTGTTAGATACATTGTAAAATGTTCAAAAAAGCGTGAGTTGCTGAGAGTGCTGATCAGATGTCGAATTGATTCTTTGTGGTGTTGTGCATTAAAGGCCTGGTCCAGGGCTTTCACAAACAATGTGAACCAATCCTCTTTGATTTTGTCTTCGTCCAACCACATCTTGACTTGCTGCCATTCTGAAGAGATGAATAACAGTAACTCCGCAGAATCTTTGGTCTCTGCCCAAGTTTTCAGTCGGCCATAGGTCATTGGTCTGGGTGTGTACGCCTTCCTCCCACCATCATCTCTGCCTCTTCCACCTCTTTGAGCTCCATTTCTATCTTGTGCATTTCCTCTGCCTTGACCTGTACCTCTTTCTATCTTCCCTCTATGAGATTTATGATCATTAGATCCTGTTGATCCTCTTCCTCTACTGTTAGAATTTGGATTTCTTGCAATGAATCCAGATCCTCTTCGTCCTCGTTCCGCAGAACCCGGTTTATCATCTGAAGGATTTGAGGGTCCCCTGAGAAAAAACAAGTCCAAAATTTACCAAAGTCAAAAAATATCAACCACTGAGTTTGACTCAAATATGGCTTTTAACCCAAGAACTGTGAACCACATATTTATATGACAGGTAAAGCGAATCCCTGCATGCAACGCCTGTGTTTATTCGTGGGGATTCCTCGTTGTGCTGTGATATTTCTCATCATGTCACTTAAACTTGGGGTTTATCAGCCTCAGTTTTGTCAAATTATTGCTATAATAAGTATGCACAGCACAATATACACTCCTTCACAAACTTCACCTAACAGAACCTAAGAGAAATCCCATGCCCAAAGATGAAATCCTCTTGAACAGAAGAGAAGAACAGAAATCAAAGGCCACATGGCCCACTCAAGTGGTCCGAAACCACAATCAAAAGAAACTGTATTATGATGCAAGAGAGTATCAGATGCTCTTTGTTTATACCATACTGAATAATAACGCAGACTCCCCTGACCACCTGACCCACTCAACAAGTTTCACACTGACCAGCGATCAAGTTGTTGAGATTACAAGTGAGCTATAATTGCTATGAATGAAAGCTCAAGTAGCTTATGTATATCTATTACTCTATATATCTGATAGCTTTCTTTTGCTCTCACTCTGTGCATCATTAGATCACTTGTATATATATATTTCTTTGCAGTCACTGCTGCCCCGTCAATGTCAGCCGGTCTGATCTAATAAGAATAATCTAAGTCCACATGGTCACAGGGACGATAGCTTGCAGTTTACACTGAGATTCTATAACGTAAATGTAAATACACCCCTATGTGAAATGATTTCATCCAAGCAGTTACATCAGGTTATGAGCAAATCTGTAATGGGAATGGTCTGTGGGACGTGGGGTGATAAAATTGGCACCCATATGAAACTGGCATGTCTTTGTAAATACAATCCCTTCTCCTACCATTGGCTCATTGCAAATATTATTACATGTGAAGAAAGGGTGGAGTTAGGGGAGGGATTAGAGAAAGACATTGGTCAACAAGGTGGTCAATCTGGGCCTGCACTGTGTCACTCCAAAGCCAAGATGGAGTCTCTATAGTCAGAACAAACACTTTGAAGCTAAGTACTAGCTCCGAGATCCTGACTGACAAGCCCAGCAAGGCGTGACGCAGGCCCTTACGCTGGGTCGCAGTTCTAGAGTTAAGATGGTGAAATCAGATGGTGATTTCAGCCATTTTTCATATACATGATAATTTTTGAGATTGAATCAACAAAAAAAAAAAAAATCAGCCATTACAAGGATCCATAAAGTGATAGATATAACCTACCCAAGTGCCAAATCAATCTACACATGTAGCTCCATTAACTTTGTTCCCTATTTCTTCTACATTAGACATTCGTATAGGCTATTTCTTTAGACTTTCAGGTTTTAACATGTAATGACATAATGCAACCATTTCTAATAGTCAACTCTGACAGATAGTGTCACCACAGTGTGGGTACACATGTATACATTTTTGTATACAACGGAATGAGTAGCATTCTGAAAGTTACAACCCTCGATACTGAGCACAAGTTACTGACTTCATTTAGAGCAATCTGATCTAGATAATTCATTTCTTTTTTTTTGGCACTCACAAAATTTCAATTTGAAATACAGCAAGCCCATAATGTGTGGCATATCATTCGATCGTTGCACATTCATCAAGCCAAAATGGAAAAAATTATATCTGACTGGATCAAACTTCTTGGAGACATGAAACAAATGTACTGAACTGTCATGGTATGAAAGATGGCCAGATGTATGCACAAACCATTCCCCATCTAATGACTTGAAGTTAAAGATTCAAAAGGCTCAACTTTCATCATAGACAGTCTATTATCACAACCTGGCCAAACAAGTCTAAAATTGGGAAAATTTCTGATCTCACCTTTGAGAAAAATTCTCAAAATTCTTTGAGGGAATTCGTCCAGATGCCCCCCCTCTGCCTGCAAAAAAGCCTCCTCGACTCCTGAAGTTAGAATAAATTTGATATGGAACATCAGGAAGATACATATAACATACTCAAACAGGTGACATAAGGCCAGTCACTCTACACAGCAAACTTATTTTCCCTGGCTGAATAAGATTTATCAAGCAAGATCGTAATCCCCTTTTTTATAATGTTAACCAAAAAGAAACCAAAAAAAACCCCATATATTTCAGCCCTCAAATTTTGATTGCTCATTGTATTTTGGTAAAGCCCATATCGTCAATTCCAGTATCTTATGCCTTTACTTTAAAAAAGATTATGGTTTGTTTCAAATAACTGACAAGAGTTATGTTTATTCAGTTTATGTTAGAATTTTTTTTTAGGTTTAGAGCTAAGAAGTGTGTCTGAGCTGCAGTGGAAACAGTAATACATATAATGTAATTAGAGTCTACAAAATACAGATAAAAATTACTTTGCAAAGAAATTTGTCATTCACTTAGTACGTTACAAGGAATAATTTTTTTTTTTTGGTAAACTGAAATGGCTGTAAAAGTTGAAGAACACAATGTGTGTGGAATTCATTAATTAATTGTATAAATTTACATCTAACTGTTCAATATAAGCTCCTGAAAAACTTACAAAGTGGCATTTTCTATTGCTTCAATGTAACCTACACACACACACACAAAATGAAAAAATAACTAAAAATAAGAGTAAGAGTACTTTAAAGTAGAAAATGAAAAGGATCTTAAATAAACAATTGAACAATGAGAAAAAGGTACAAGCAAACATACCCTGACATTATGGTCAAGGATTTTCCTATTGAATTCTGCTGATAAAATTGTAAAGCATCCTGAGCATCAGAGATCTCTAGAGCCTAAAAAAAAAGAGAAAAACAAGATAAAGAATTTGCATAAAATACTTGAAGATAATGAATATGCAAACTCTTATCAATATTAAGACCAAGGATTTTCCTGTTTAATCCTGAAAAAACTGGAGCATTAGTTAAAATCTGAAGACACAAAGTGGCATCCGGCAATATATATTATCCAAAAATGGATTTCAATGGATTTCTTCAGAATCTCAAAATGATCTCAAAGTTGTGGCAAATGTTTCATTTGTTGAACTTTATGAACTGTCACATGATGGGAAATACTCAGAGCTAACACATTATGGGTTGGTATTGTACAATAACAGTGGCTTATCGAAGACAATCCTCCAAGGGACAGTTCAGGGTAGAAGAAGAAGAGGCAGGCAGAAAAAGAAATGGACGGACAACATTGCCAAGTGGACAGGGAAGAGCTTTGCCACGACCAAGCCCTTGCCCATGACCATCAAAGTGGAGTCAGCTGGTGCAGCAATAAGCAATGCAGCGCCCTCACAACCCCGGAAAGGATTAAGGGACTCATGAGTTGTGAATTGTACAATAAATTACTGAAAAAAATTGCTCAGAGAAAGAAATGAGAAAAATGGAAGAACATTTCCCTATATTTTAATTAGAATCATGCGATATTTTGTGCAAATGTTTACAAGTCAGTTTCACAGCTACTATGTGGCCAAGCCTTCGATTATAAGAGAGATCCAAAACTAACAACAAAAAATGAAATTAACCTCCTTCAAATCAGGGAGGAATTTAATGTAACGAAACATTACTTTTTACATTTTTCTTGAAACAATATCCTTATGGGTGCTGATGGAAAAGATAATAAACTTTTGACCTGGCTATTATTATATTTCTGGGAAAATCAAGTGACTACTTCAGGAAAGGTTTGGAGATTGAGCATTTGAGCCAAAATGTTGTAGTATAATAAAATCATATATATTCCTATATTCCTCGCAATAAATATGTGCATTAGTATATATAATATTAATGGAGAAAAGGTACATATTGCATCCTCTCTGCCAGCTAAGAGCAATAAAAATATAACTAATTGTCGTACTTCAGTAAATTATATGCAGTAGTTGTCTCTGCCTTAAAGTTAAAGTGTGTGTTGAATATGGTAAGAAAAACTTTTGGGAATAAAAATTTTGAGTTTTACACAACTTTTGCCCAGATAGCAGCATCTGTGCCTACTCCTCATCTGATTTTTCATTGCCAAAGGTTCTTTATAAATGCGTAACAAACACCAGGGACCACTAAATAAAAATCGGCAGTTACCAGGGAAGACTAGATGTCAGATTTCCCTACCCAAGAAGCCAGGGGACTGCTGAATCACTGAGAAGAAAAGAGGTTTCTAAACTGTCCCATCCCCTGGAAGGATTTGAACCAACTAACTTTCATAAAGAGTCAGATACCTAACCCTATAGCCACAGCACCCTCAAATTCTTAGATAGTTTGAAGTTTCTAATAATATTCCTTCTCATTCTCTCTCATTATATTCAAATATTCTGTGGTGAATGTTTCAAGCGAAATGTGCCAAAGTGATCTCTTCTAATTTCATTATTTCTACTTGTTTTTGTATCTGGCAAAGAGAAATAATTCCATCTATGACAGACAATTGTCATTCAAAACAATCCAAACAATGATAAATCACTGAAACATCATGTGAAGACCCAAATTATCTCTCCTTTCTAAAACAATTTGGCTGAACCCAAATAAGGCCTCACTTGGTGTGAAGGTGCAACTACTGTGAATTAATAATCTAATTAACCTCCATCACTGTTCTCCATGAGTTATCTGAATTATGTGTCGCACACTGAAATTTATTAACAGAACCCAAGACAGGACTATCTTTTTACAGGAAAGGCGGCTAGAGCATAATTATTTGATCACGGCAGTTTCAGGTGGGATACTTAGTTGGTTCGGGCCCTGAGTATCAGTTTACACTTTTTATGACCGGCCCACGG
>JBCEWB010519662.1:0-12722 GCA_039654565.1 Peronia peronii | reverse complement strand
GGAAATTTGGAGTTTTATTATAGCACAATGACAGTAGGACTTCATAAGTCAGCTTATACACAGCTGTGTTGAGGTATTATTTCTGCATTACTAACTATTTGTACTTGAAATTAAAAGGTGCTATGTGGTACATGTAGAAATCCTCTGTCTTCTACTTAGAGTGATGCATTCTAGTGGCCTAATATTTATGGTGGAGAGCGTTAGCAAATGAAGTACTCAAAACCTAGATGATAACATTTTGATTGGATTGTGCGTACATCTGTTTGGATATAGCTCCATAAATACAATAAAAAAATGAATGCAACACGCATATGGTTTTATTTTTGTAGATGAGTGTACTATGTAAGCTAATTTCATGCTTTGGGTTCCTTGTTCTAGACTAGCAAAAAAAGAAAACTTGGCCTACTTAAATAAAAGTTAAAGGACAATACTGCTATTGCTAAACAAACTGTTAATATAAAATGGACTTGGCTTTATGCTCCATCATTTTTTTTTTTAAACTAATGTGTATGACTTTTACTCTGTCCCGGTGTGTGGCATTCAAACAGCTTCTCATTCTGTTTTAAGTTTTCACTGATCGGACTGGTCTGCGGATTTTTTAGGATCTAAAATATCTTATCTGAATTTGTGAGAAGGATGGACAGCTACATGGCTGGTGTTTTTGTTTTGTGTCTTTAACTCTTTGTACCATACTTGAAAAATTTTATATGATTTCTGCTTTGTGATGTGGCAGAAAAAACTTCATTATCCTCTACATTATAGTAAATTATACATGTTCTTTGTTTGCTTTTATGCAGGCTTAGTACAGATCCCTGATAATTATGATCTGTAATTACACATCGCCAATATGTGTTATGTTTTATACTTTTTAAATTTTAAATAGGTCTCGGGGAAATCCAATTACTTTTACATATGGTGTAACACAACAGATAACTTAGAAATGAAAACAGAGGCAAGAAAATTGATAGGTAAGATGAGTCCGATGACCTCTATGCACATGGATGTTGTCACATTCCTGTGTTATTGTCAGTTATATTTTTGATTTGGAAATTTATGCTAAATCATAAATGCTCAAAGTAGTAGGTGTGAATGATACAGAATTGTCAGAAATTGGTGCCATTGCTTCTACAGTTCATGATGTGAAAGAGAAATTACTCTGAGACTGGCAAAACCAGGGTCTGTTTTATTTTTTGGGTTTTTTTTTTTTGACATCATATTTTTGTTGCAGTTTCATACATGCTTATGCTGTTTTTCAGTGTAGTAATATATTTTTTTTTAACATGCTTGATATAAAAATGTTAATTCCGTGGGATTCAGAGAGATTGTATTTAACTTACATCATAATTAAGGTAATTTCAGAATAATGGATTCCAAAGAAATGAAATTGTATATTTAAGAGTTTCCTTCAGTGATGAGGAAGTGATTTGAATGTATTAATTAGAATCACTGTTGACGAGATTTTGCATGTACATGAACTTAAATTTGTGTTTGTTTTGCGGTACTTAAGTCATTTTGTCTAACATACGTACATGTATTTGGTGAGAAAAATATGGCGACATTCAGTGACAGCATGAAATCAGTTATCAAGTAGAAGTCATGTGCTTATCTTCCTAACTTTCAACTTTTGTTATATAAAAGGAAGAGGTGAATGGTAGACATTCACTCAATATGATTATGAAATTGCAGTGCTTGTTTTGGAAACCTTTGACATAATAGAGACTTGGAGAAATTCAAATTTATGACGATGCCTATATTGTACTCGCATTACAAGGAAAGGCGAGTTCTGTATGAATTTGATGTAATCTTGGATTCTGTATTTAAAATAATAAAAAAAAATGCTGATGTTGCATATTCTGAGAGTGGAATGGAAATCTTTCTGAACATTTTTCTGAATTAGCAAAGAATTGCGTTAAAGATAAACAGTGGAATGACTACATGTATCACAGCATTGTGGTAATTTTTTCACGGGCGTGCTTTTCTTCAGACATAGCTGAGCTTATCATTAGGCAATTTTATCGTAATTTCCTTTGTCTCACATGTGAATCTTTTCAAAAGCATGAAAACAGCATGTTTGATATATTATTATATTTTATTTAATTCATATTCTATTATAATTTATAGGGTAGTCTTTTTATACTTATACTGAATTTCATATAAATAAGGTAGACGTACTATATATCGTTGCTTCCGGTTACTGTCAGCATAGGAGCATTCGAATAGTTTTTAGCTGGAGCAAAACAAAAAAAAACTTTTTCGGATTTAGTCGTTGCTTTTGGGTAATTAAAATCGTCATACTTCTATGTGTTGTAACATGTTGGGAGAATACTTCGATTGTTGTGGCGAATTCCCAAGAAATTGTCCTTATGCATATGGCATATAATTCCTTTCATTGCTATGCTCACATAACGGCAGCTTTGCCCATGTGTACAGCTCTTTCTGTTTTTTTGTTACTCTTCATGCATGGCCATCAATGTGTCAGACATCCTGACGTGTCTATTAGTCAAGATAGTTTGAAATTAACAGAAGACTATTTTTACATGTCGCATGATAAAACAGGCTTGTCCAAGTTTGATCTGTATGCTGTTATATGATGAAAAATGTGCATACATGGTATAAAGATGATATACATGTATATGTATAAGGCGACTGTTTCATTACAGACATGGAATTTAGAAGGTATCCATATTACACATTTAGATCTAGATCAACTTGCACTTGGTGAGAAAGGCTGTTTTAAAAAAAGTGGAACCCAAAATAATAAAAGAAAAAAAATGCAAAATAAACTGTTATCCAAGTCAAGTGAAGCTCATTGAAGTAGGAACTTTTGAAGTATATGTAATAATTGAACCAAGAGGGATTTTTGTCTGTAAATGAAATGTGTGAAATGATTTGAGGGGAATAAAATTTGAATGCACTTGGGAATGCACATTATACACATGGAGTGTTTGTTACAATTTAAGATTTAAATGATGTTTGTTTTGAGTTACATGTTTTGTATGTGTCACGGTCTTATGGGGATACCGTTCAATGCATGAAAGTTGGGAGTACATTTTGTCATATAACAGTGATACATGAAAAAAATGTACTTCCAATTTTCATGCATGGTGAACTGAGTACAAAATCAAATCAAATTCTGATTGCAGTTTTTGTTGCAGGAGGGATTAGTGTTTCTACATACATGTACATGTAAAATGTATGGTTATGTGTATGAGATGAATAATAATAAATGAATAATAGGTGTAAATAATAATAGGTGTAAATCCTATTAATCTCTCTACACATAAACTTAAGATAAAAATCCAAGATGAAAGAGACAGCAAAGGAAAAATAAGCTATATTATGACCGACACTTTTTATTCATTCAAAAACTCCATAATCAAAATAAGAGCATTACTCTGCTTATTTGACCTACATGCATTTGAAGATCTTTCTGGTCCTCAACTAAGCCCATATCATTTCAAGCAGACAGTATGTATTACCATTAAATGTATACAGTTGTTCTGTCTTATAGACCACATAAATCTTAAGCTTCACCATTTTGTGGGGATTAACTAACCCCAACTCAACCTTTCTTAAAGTCCTCCATAATCTTCACTTTGTTATCAAAAGATCTTGAAACTTTATGGATTTCTCAAGATTGACATAAGGTGCATGAGAGGATTTTTTGTGTCCAGCACAGATGAAAGATCTGCTTACCATGGCATTGACATTATCGCTATCCCATTTCATAACCATACATTTATATACAGTGTGTACATATATACCTCTCCATGCACAATGGATGTGACAAATCCCATCTTAAAACTTTCTCCTTTCCTGAACTATGTGCGATTTGTCAAAATCCAAAATTTTATCATAAAATATACATGTATTAATAAAGTTTTAGTCCTGAAAAGGGCTGCTGTGTAAATATTAGCTATGAAAAGGGCTATTAATAAAGTTTTAACACTGAAAAAGGTTAGAGGAGGCCATCATATAATATACATGTATAGTTTGTGAGGGTGTCTATATAAAACGAGTCAAGTGAAAAAAACAAGCACGATGTAGAATCAGGCTTATCTCAGTCACAGTGCTACTAGAACCAAGACAGTGGTCATAACACAGGCGCAACGCCCTGTTATGCTAGTGCTGCTGACACACATGTACCACTCAGTTAGTCTGTGACATATACATGTGTAGTACATGTATGTGTATGCCTGTACTGTAGGGTCTACCGGGATGCTTGATTATCGATCGACTGCTCAGCAGTGCAACCCCCCAATCCCCTGCTGAACACATAAGGCCCACTCATGCCACTCGCAGCGTGGTGCACACTCAATACATGTACATGTAAATTCTAAGTGTAATCCCTCTCACGGCGCCGTCTCCTTTGTTTTCCGCATTGGGTGGAAACTACGCAGAGAGGACAAAAGCCGATTTTTACCTTTGTGGCGGTGCTGACGTTTGAGTTAAAGGAAACTCATGGCGATAACTTCTAGTTATGTGAGAAGCATTTAATAGTAGGCACAAAGAGGAAAAGAAATTTATTGTTTCATTTTTATTGGAATTATCAGAAATTCGGATAATAATTCGATTTGAGTGGACTCAACTATATTTCGCTTGGGCTCATGTGTGAAACACCAAGGTGTAAGGTACAAGAATAGACCACTGAAAATTGCTATCTGCCCAAGTCGAAACTCACATTGTATGAAGGTGGAAAAATAATAAGTTCTGCATGAAAAATAGGAGTGTGACAAGCCCGTCGTTGTTTGTACTCGAATAATGCAGTTTTGTTTTGTAAAAAAATGTAATACAATAAAATAATGAAAAAACAGCATGTAAAATGTGAAAGTGCAGTACTGCAATGTCAGATACTATAATGACACAAATGTATTAATCTAGGTTTTTGTAAGCCATCTCATCTATGTTAAAGGTTATCAATGCAATCATAATGCATGTAATATCATCTTGATAATGCAGAATATTCTGCCATTAAAATCCAAGGTTTTCAAGTAATGAAATTCATACTTTTGAGGTTTAAAAGATTGTAGAGCACAGAGAATTCAGTTTTTGCTTGACTCATAACAATACACTTACAATGATGGGCACAATATAGCCATAATTGTGTTGATGTGCCATTAAACCCCAACACAAACAAACAAATACATAGATACACATATACATACATGTATGTGTATGTTGTTATTATCAGTAGTTGAGTAGTATTCAGAAATACTTGGTGGTGACTGTATTTCATATGAAAATAGTCAGCAATATGAAATCCCAACCCAAAGCGAACCATTATTTGAACAATTTATTAAACCTACAGTATAATTCCCCACGGCAAATTTTCGCAAACCTATAGGCACACCTGGTATTTTGCCAACAAATACAATTTAGCATCCCCAAATAGAAGACCTGTCTAGCTACATGTTACAACAGTCATGCAGGTCATTTATTTTTATTCAATTCAATTAAGTCAAAATAACAGGGAGAGATGTAAACAAAAAATCTGAAGTAACTGAAAGTAGCATGATGATGCCAAAATGTTGAAAAAAAATTCAACTTATAATATATACATTATAAAACATTCAACGTATGTTGTTGAGTGCTAGCATGCTTGTTGAAAGATGGCCTTTTTAAAGAATTTAACTAAAACAGTGGTTCCCAACACTTTTGCACTCGCGACCCTTTATCCAAAAGCTTGAAACCCATGCAACCCCCGACTATCAGCAGCTTGACAACAGTTTATTTTCTGTGATGGAAGGGGAAAGAAACGTGAAATTAATTTGATCACAAACTACTTCTAGCAAGGTTATATGATCCACCTGCCAAGGCTTTGTGAGGGGGTCGCGACCCACGAGTTGGGAACCCTTGTCAAGGATTCGACCTGGGTTTTACTTTGCGTCAGAATTCCTCTCCAAAAAAGCATAGACTGAGAAAGTTGTCTTTTTTCTTTGCCTTTAGTTTAAGCCTCAACTTCGTATGTCCAGAGGGAACATGAAGACACTTCCGTTGAATTCATGCCAATGCTAGCAGTTCAGAAGCAATTTTCACTGGGACTTTTAAAATGTAATGTTCTTGAAATACATACACTATGTTATATGATATACTGTATGCCTTGCAACCAGTCAAAATGAGACGTAAGTCGCTGGGCTAGAACTGAGAAATTGGGCTTTGAATGTGATGAAGGTCAGATATTGAAATTTTTTTTTTATTGCAGAAATCGAAAAGTGCATTCATTTCTAAACAAGACAGTATCGATCTTACCCTCGATTTCTAAATATTCCTTCATTAAAATCGGGTTTTTTGTGAGGTGGGCATGTAGATTTATGCGTTCGACTGTTCATTTAAACTCAATTTTCTCGGAATACCGGTCTTGGGAGTCCCCCCTTGTCCCTTAAACTGCAATATCTCTGGCTAGAATAAAGTTAACTCAAACTTTTGCCACCTGAAAGGGTATGAGATAAGCTTCACATGATACCAAAAGCCCCATATGGTGAAAAATCAACATACGTCTCATTTTGACTGGCTGTGAGACTTATGTGGCTCAACATGATGAAATCAGACCACTTGTCAAACTGAGGCGACTGGAGAAACACTTTTCAATCGTGAATGAATTTTGAATGCATTTTTTTTTCTTTACAGAACCCTTCTGTATATGTTTCAGGATTAAATTTGCTGAAATAGATTGAGTGAAAACCAAAAAATTGTAATTTGATGGCATTGCCTAGTAAGGATTGACAAAAGTAATCTGCCATTTTCTCACTAAATTCAGCTGCAACAACAGGGCACCCCCAATGTTTTTAATTGCCAATATCTCAACTTCTACCAAAAGTTTTTTTTTTCACACACAGGAAGGGAAATAATCTTCACAATAATACCAATCGAGATAACCTCCACCAGGAGGTTGAAAGACGTATATAGAACGTAACATAATAAGTAATACCAATATTAACTCCATATACTCAAAATTTGATGAGAGCCTGATTTCATCATGTTGCATCTCATAATAGATGCAATGCTCAGTAGAGACAAACAGGACTTATTGAAACATGTATTACTATTACTTTTAGTACATTACATGTAGCTTCATATTCTTATTCTTGTGTCATAGTAGGAAAATAAAGCTGAGATAATCCTACCATTTCAGGACTGAAAGGCTTAAGAAAAACAAACAATAGTAGGAAAATCACCGTACACTGTAATTTACATTTCATATAACTGTAAATGATTTTCATAGCGCAATCAAAAGCTCTCTGCCTTCAATTTTTAATAAAATTGAGAAATTATTGTCAGACATTTATTAAAAATGGAACAAGTTTCCAGCAAACAGAATACATGTGTACAAGGACAATGATGGTCGCTTTGGCTAGTGAAAGGAGTTATTTCATCAAATATAAAGCAACACAGTCATTATGACCATGTCAGTACTTAACTACTGCATTTCCAAAGAGGACTTCCCAATCAATATCAGTGGCTTAAATATTCAGATGTAAAGTATTGCAGGTTATTTTTGCTCATTTGTTACTCAGTTTACTGAGGAAGAACTTGAACGGCATGAGTTTTTACTTTAAAAAAAATTCTGTCACAAAACATCCTCCGGGACAATGCCAGCATTAACGAGATCTAGACTACATCTAATAATTCCATTCAAATTCCCATCGCAGTATGAAACTAGGCCTATTGACGTGCTTCAGTTCAGAGCATGTAATGAATTTGCAGCACTAAAATGCACTTGAAAATCTGAAGCAAGAAAAAATAAAGGCCAAAGATTTAATTCTACTTCCTGAAAAGAAATCTAGACCTAGATAATCAGTTGCCTTCTAATCAGTGTATGAAAAATAGATCTTAATCAGAACTGTACTAAAATTACGACCAGACTTGATTCTAGACCTACATCAGAATTTTCATTTTTTTCAATGTAGACCGTCTAGATTTCGAGTTGCACATGTAGACTAGACTAGCAAGAGTTTAGATGTGGTCAAATAAAGATAAAAAGTGATATGCTAGACCTAGATTTGACATCATAAGATGATTTTTTAAGCAAAAAAATCAAATGAAGAATTATGGTGGTTATAATTCAGTTTGAAGCTACCTCCTGGTAACATGGGGGTGGCCCTCAAAAGGGCCGTTGGCAGGCTGTAAGTGTTTTTCTTCTTAGAATTCCTGGGACTGTGAAGATTTCTTGGCCTTTGCTGATGTGGCTGCTGCAGATTTCTTGGGCAAGAGAACAGCCTGGATGTTGGGCAGAACACCACCCTGAGCAATTGTCACGCCTGACAAAAGCTTGTTCAGTTCTTCATCGTTTCTGATGGCCAGCTGAAGATGACGGGGGATGATTCTAGTTTTCTTGTTGTCTCTTGCTGCATTGCCGGCCAACTCCAGCACTTCTGCGGCGAGATATTCCAGGACAGCTGCGAGATAAACTGGAGCACCTGCACCAACTCTCTCCGCGTAGTTTCCTTTTCGCAGGAGACGATGAATTCTGCCAACTGGAAACTGAAGTCCAGCACGAGATGATCGGCTTTTTGCCTTGGCTTTAGCTTTGCCGCCTTTTCCTCTTCCAGTCATGCTTGGAGATAAACCTCAGCGATACTTTCAGGCTGAAAAATGTGAATGAAATGACTAATTTGGCGGAATGTTGGCTCCTTTAAAGATTCAGGATTCAGAATTTTCACCTTCTCGGTCACGTCGCCGGAAGTTACCAATCATCCAATCAAATGTAAGTGCTAACGACCCAACCGACCAATCAAACGCCGTATTTGCATTTCAGACAATGAGAGTACTGTCCCTTGCTATCTATTCTTCGGCATTTTTATAATTCACTTTTTCATAAAACATTCGCCATTTAAATGCAATTCGCTAAACTCTACATTGCTGCCTTCGTTCAAAGCCTTTGCTCCCCGATGTTCGTGTTGTGAATGTAGAATGGGCATAACCTAAGACGAAAAGCTGAAAAAAAAAAACAGTTCTTGTGCGATACCATTTCAAAATTAAAAGTCGTAGTCCTTATATTAAAAACTGTGTAGACCTAAGGCTAAGCAACTAGTCTGGATCCAAGGCCTAGTTTAATTTACATTTCCCGCCAAAGCGAGAAGCACGTCACAAGTCACAAGGTTCTTTAAAAATTCACTTGAAATTCTTCCCACGCCTCCTTCTCCTTCTTGCTCCCCCCCCCCCCCAACCCCCTTTTTTTCTAATAGATCGTTACGTTCTACATAGGTCTTTCAACCTCTTGGTGGAGGTTATCTCGATTTCTAATAGGGAGCATATATGCAATACAAATATAGCCAGCCAAAAGGAAATTTCAACTGAATTTGAACCAGATAAAATGTGAGTTTTTTTTTCTTCTCTCTCCCCCCTCCCCCTTTTCTCTCTCTCTCTCTTTCTCTCCCTTTTTCCAAGCAAAAATCTTAATACTGTTTTGTCATAATTAGAACAGTGAGATAGCCATCCGCAGGAGGTTGCAAGGCATTTAGAGAAAGTAATATTATAAGAGTCATCATAGTTTGAAAATCTAAGATCGCTGGGAATTCTTTGCTGTTTAACCCTCGGTCTCTCTGCATTGATTTTCTTCTCGATAACTGTGAGCTCTGGGCAAAAGCTCAATTTTTTCTTTCTTTCTGTCTTTTTTTTCTTCTTTTCTTTTCCCTTTTTATATTTAAATCTTTCTTTCTTTCTCCCCTTTCTTCTGTTATCCTTCTTTCATTTTCGTTCTTTTGTTCTTTCTTCCCTTCTTTCTGTTTTTTTTTTCTTCACCAAGATCTATCCATCATGTAACAAACTATTCACATGAACAGCCACTTATTTTTCTCACTCGTTTATTTTACGTCTCCCAACCCCCTTACTCGAATTATCTCGAATTATTTTTCTTCGGTGATTTTTTTTTTGTTTTGTTTTCTTTCGCGATTTACAGAGGGGACATAATCCTCTTTAATTATCATCATCGATTTGTGTCCTTTGTTATCTTTCCCTGCTTTGACTTTCTCCAGCTCACCCCTACATTGTCATCCAAAGGAAACGTTGGAAAGAAACTGATGTCACAGCCCAATGTTTGACTTAACTGATTGTCACAACTAACGGCAGTTCGAGATAACCTCCACCAGGAGGTGTAAAGACGTGTATAGAACGTAACATAAAGGCATTTCTGTCTTTATTACTGACTGTCCTTCTGTCAGTGGCCTGTGCCAATAAACTTGCAGAGACGAATAAGATTCTTCCAGGTAGGGATTTCTTGCGTTCCTTGGCGCAAGCTCCCCTCCATTATTCGCAAATCATTTATGACCCCTGAAAGGTGATTTGAACAGGCCATCTATTCACCCGCCAAATTATTTCCGTATGTCAGATGTAAGACTAAGAGCTGTTGAACAAGCATTGGAAAAAAAAAAATGTTTTTCTTTCTCTGTTTAAATATAAGACACAGGATATGTTAGTACGATTATTATGATATGATGAAAACATTTTCATTACATTATGATTTTTTTTTTCAGAATTGTTAATTTTGTAAGGTTAAGCCGGAAAACACACACACACACACACACACACACACACACACACACACACAAAAGTGAGTTTTTCTTTCTTCACCGAGTTTGTTGACCAACCTTTGTGTCTGGCAAAAGGACAAAAAAAAATGACTTAACTAGTGAAAAGTAAACGTTATGGGTGTCGAGCAGTAAATATTGAATATGTACACACACTACAGCCCATTGTGTCGTCTGATTATTCATTCTGCAGGCGACTTCGAGATTGCCTCATCAGTATGTGAATGTGTGCAGACAGAAGAGAGAGAAAGAGAGAGAGGGAGGGAGGGAGAGGGAGGGAGGGAGAATGAAAGAAAGAGAGAGAGAATAAAGAGGACAAAAACAGGCCAACAGACTGATGGATAGACGATGTGGGATTGGGGTGGAGAGGGTGAACGGGAGAGGAGTCACAAAACATTCACTATCTTTTGTTGTTGTTGTTGTTGTTGTGTTCCCATCTTGTGAAAAAGTGACAGGCATTCATTTTCTCAGCGATATACGTGTATATCGCTTTTTCTCTTGTTAATTGAAGCACGAGTTTCGGAAAATTTTAAATTTAAAAAAAAAAAAAATCAAAATAATAAAAAAGAAAGATTTTTATCTCATAGTCAGTTTTTCAGAATTGTCCGTTGCTCATATTTCAGATAACAAGAGAAAAGGTGTTTTGTTTTGTTTTGTTTTCTCCTTCTTTACAATGCCTGTGTTATACTTTTTGTACTTGGCAAAGGGAAGTAATTTGGCTGGCTGGCAAAATAACTTTGAAAAGACCCGGCATTTTGCTCCGTTACTTCCTACAAGTATTCGATTTTTAGCTTCCACTTGGCCAAACTTTCGTCCAGCTGAAGCTTCTAGAATGACTCTACTGCCTCTGAACGTTGTATTTACTGTATTTCATAAAGATATGATTGATCCTTATTCTGTGTGTGAAAATGAGACCAAATATATTAATAAGAAAGGATGACAAGAAATAATGATAATAAGTAAGAACATTTCGTACAGAACTTCAACCGCTAAGAGCTCGAATCAAAGTGTTGTACATCCACACACATAGAAAATGTCTCAGTACAAACAGGAGCTCCCACTTATATACTATGGCATATCAACATGGTCGGCTTCCTATGCTACATGATATGTAATACAAGCTATTCTCTAGAAAGACCCCCCCCCCTCCTCCCCCCTTCCCCCTGTTCAACACTCTGACAGTCCGGTTTCCTCGCAATTTGGGAAAAGGCCTAGAATGACCAAGTTGTCATGACATCATAACATGACATTCAAACATGATCAGCGAATTTCCTTCCTTAGCCTATGCGTCCACTAGCGGTTGGCATCACACCAGGTTAAAACGTGACGTCACACCATAGCCTAGTCTGCAACTGACAAAACCAAATCGCGTCCACTGCGTCAGTATAGAGCAAGCCTAGTGATCTAATTAGTATTGTTTATTGCCAATTTTACAATATAAAATCATAGCCTTAAAACCTAGATATATGTGCATGATTGTAGACATGCTAAATGCGCATAGCTCTCGAACACACTCAATAGCAATGCACGCAACACACACTAGGCATACACGCGTGTATGTAATAATCGACAGGCATCATCACTATCAAGAGAATATTAATGACCCATAAAAGTACAGAGATCTATACTGTTTGCAGCATTAAGCGCATGGCCCAAGCACTCACAGTGTGAACTGAGCCTCTAGGCTGTGGGCCATTATGTAATGTTATGTTAGTATTAGGGTCTGGCCTTGCGTAGACAGTGTTCGCGTGTAAGCTGGATCTAGTTGTAAACACACCTAGATCTACACACATAACAAGATTCTTAGTTGTAATTTAATAATTTGGTCATTTTCCAGGGCAAACCTAGTGTTGCGCCATTTAAAAAGCAAAATTGATTTTAAACAAATTGAAAATGCGATAATGTTTTTTAAATATTTACAGCTTCAAATTTCCCCTGAGTGGAGAGAAGCACATCCCTCCATCTGTCGCTTGTCTTGCTCACTGAAAATCGTGCACGCAGGAAAATCGCATAGTCAGGCAAGACAAGTCACTCACTCACTCACTCACTCAGGCCCTGGATTGCAGACATGGCGACCCTTCTCCATCGCTCTCTGTCAGCGGCTGCCGGCAGCAGTTAATGTGTTTGGAGTCCGGTCCACTCTTTGATGTTTTCATGCCAGTTCTTTCTCTGCCTTCCTCTTCTTCTCCCGCCCTG
>JBCEWB010519551.1:0-18969 GCA_039654565.1 Peronia peronii | reverse complement strand
CCTGAGCGCGTCAAGTAGGCCTACCGGTACCTGCAATGTGCTGTACTGCCCAGCAGTGTGACACAACAAGCCCTGACAAAGAAATCGTCCGTGAGCGAGTCAAGTACCGGCACCCGCAATGTGCTGTACTGCCCAGGGGTATGAAACTGAGGGTAAGGCCTGGAGGCGCAAGCGTGTTGAAAAAATGCACCTACCGTTCCCCCGTTTCACACCTCACCCGTTGTTCGTGACCCCAATCGAGTATGGTGTACCGTGAGAGGGTGACACCTATTACGTGCTATTACGATTTCATCGTTATTTATAGCCACATAACCACGGTATCAGAGGATTCAGCCGAGATAACCACCCCCGAGGAGGTTAAAAGGCTCCGTACATCATATCAGAGGATGGCTTGGCCTTTGTCTTTTCAATCATACACTATACACATTTCCACTTGTAGGCATTCGGTCAGTCAAACCAGTCGTGCTTGTCAGTGTTTCTTGAAAGCCAGTTTTGAGAAGTCGATAAGTATCCTTCAGTTTCATATTGAAAATTGTGAGCTTATAAGTTGACGACAAAGCTATTTTAGATCTAGGCTGACAATCTCGATGAATTCATCGAAACTAAATATGTTAAAATGTAGGAGAACAGGTTTATTGCTGCAGTTCAAAAGGACACTGATTCGTGGTTGTTGAAGGTTTACTGAAAAAGTCAGATATCTGCAGAAAGTATGCTATTCCAAACTCCACTTTGTCTACAATCTTGAACTTGAAGAATTAAAAAAAAAAAAAGCAGAAAAATCACAAACAAACGACATAGCTACATGACAACACATTTTATATCTATGGACACCTACAACAACAAGAACAACAAAAATGAAGATGAAGTGGCCTTAAGACATAAGGTCATGGTGCAGACACTCTTCAATCAGGGGAGGTAATTCGATAATTAAACTTGCATCCCTGTTTCAATTTAGTCTCTTCGGATACAACAAAATAGCGATACAACGAAATCACTTCCATTTCCCTCAAATTTCGTTTTAACTGTGTTAGAGTGTAATGGGAAAATGTGATGTTAAAAGAACTGACCAGGGAACAAAAATGTTATGGAATCCAACCAGTCCAAAGGCTGAATGTGGACACTCAGAGAAATCGACAAAATATTCTAACCAAAAAAGAAGAATACTAAAATGTAGAAGCAAAATAAAATATGCTTTAAACGTTCAAACAAATCAAATGAAGTAAATTTAAACTATATTTAGAAATAGCCTCGTTTTGAATCTCCACTTTGCAAGAGGATCGACCACATGGCAGCTGATATCATATTGTGATCAAAGGCACAAAATGACATCTGTTTCGATCGAGATGCATCAAAAGTTAATCAATCTACTCCCTTACTCTGTTTGACATTGTTGTTACAGTTATCACTCATAATCTGCAGAACAACAACCATGCAATATGAATTGTTCACCCTACAGTGAATTCCACGATATAAACAAAAGGAACTGGAACCTCGACCAGATGACAATCACCATGTTAAATGAACAGAGATCTGATCAGTGTCATGTGATCACAAGCAAATTTCAAACAGGTCCATTCTTACCAGCTTAAAATTTTCTACAAAGTAAAATGATTACCTCCCCAAACATCTGGCTGATTTCAGGGGAAGTAATAAAATCTCCAGCAACACCAAATACATCTCTGTGCATATAGTATCCCTGAAAAAGAAAATTGGAGAAATAAACATTTATAGTGTTTGAATAAAACCTTGGACAGAGTATAACCACTTCATATATTTTTCTAAACCCACTCCCTTCAGAATGACGAAACATATTGTTACTGATGTTGAAATACTCTCCATTACATTAGTGTGAAATTTTATTTACAGAGATAGTCCAAGTCATATGACATAAAAAGTATATATCTTATGTATAAGTATAGACAAAATTAATCTTTCTTGTTGCTTGAACAGGTAAAATGAGTCAGCATTCTTTGTAGGGATTCATCCAGAAAATTAGATTTTACTGATCTTGGATTATGGAACTTAATTCCGAAACATCTCTTTGCACAGAAGGGTCATGGTTCAATCCTTTTTTTTAACCAAAGTAAAATACACCCATTTCTTTTTCCGCTAACACCAGTACTTTCATAAATGAAAAATCTGACGTTATTTATTTCCACTGGATTCCACAACAATTATTAATTTTCTTTCCTTTCAAGATTTGA
This sequence comes from Peronia peronii, assembly GCA_039654565.1. Classification (NCBI taxonomy): domain Eukaryota; kingdom Metazoa; phylum Mollusca; class Gastropoda; order Systellommatophora; family Onchidiidae; genus Peronia; species Peronia peronii. The sequence goes on along the minus strand of JBCEWB010519551.1, from coordinate 16,765 downwards.
TAGAATGTATGATATTTTCAAATAAATGCACTACCGGTATCAAGTCTTTGTGATGGGACATTTCATGTTTCAATCAAACTGAAACCACATCATTAAACTGTATTTTATAATTATAGTGCTCAATAAATAATCATAATTGGTCAATAAAAAATTCAAGGATTTCACTTTTCAAGCATTAAAAGTTGGCTGATTGATTAAATGATGTACGTACAGACAGTGGATTTGTGAGGACTTCTTTCATGTAGTCTGCTACTGTAATTGGTCCAGCCATTTTAATTCTTGCCATTAGATGGTGCATCAACTGGTTCTCTTGGTGAGAATCTGTACTGAAATTGAAGGCTTTTGATGGTTTCTGTTGTGAAAAATGTGGACAAACGACCAGACATGATCTGCAGCTGACAGACTTGATTGTCGTCATTATTGTTCTCTCAAATGATCTATGGGGTCTGTGATACCCATGTGCACCTATCCAACAAACTTTCGGAGAAGATCTGAAACTCCTCAGTACAACTGATACAACAGCATGCCTCATCATGAAAAACAGATCTATGATGCAGTAATCCGAATGAATATCTGCAAAAACAGAAAATATGCAATTGCATTAAATTTACACATTTTGCGGTAATTCAAACAAATACAAACTGACTGAAAGGTAGATCTAGTGTTATGAGGCTTTGGAATCAAATCAGTACTTCTTCTCTTAACGAATCTTGTGAGATTGTAATATTGACAATCACAAGATCTCGATCTACTCCCCCCTCCCCCCTCTTTGTTCTCTATATCTATCCTACCCCAACACCCTTTGTCTCCAAACTCCAAGTAATGAAGTTGAGGAATAAAGCTACAGAGTTACAAAATCAAAATTTGGCAAGGGTCCATCACGTCAGAATCTTCAATCTATGGAATCTAAAGTACACTGCTTTTCTTTTGTAGCCTTTCAATCCTTAGAAAATAGGATTATCTCGGCTTTTGGCCTAGATCTAAATGCCTGTCCAGTTTCGTGAGAAGAATTTTTGTGGATAGAAATTTGGGAATATCTAGATCTAATTCTATACAGATCTAATTATTATCCTCAATAAATTATCCAATTATAGGCCTAATATAATTTAACACATCTGTGAAGGAATAGGCCTACAATAAAGGAAAACAATAAAAGAAAACAATATAGAGTCTAGATCTACATGCAGATTAATTAAAATAGATCTACGTACATTTGATTACATTAGTTTAGAGACAAAGATGCAGCAGTGCAATTCAAATCGCTGCGATAAAGCCTCTGAGCAATGTTGTTATTGTTACAGTATTACAAAGTAAAGCACCATTTGACTGTACAGGTTTAACCCCGAAAAGGTCAATTTTGTGTCGTGAAGAAATTCCGCATTTCTGGTTTTTAAACAAACCTCTCTGGGTTGTTTTAACTCTCAGAAAAGAGACAATAATAAGAAAGAAAGGTGTAACATAACGTAATTGTTACCTCAGGAGTTATATTTGTAAACGATCTGTCGACTAAGGTTATATGGGTATTAGTGATCATAATGTCGACTAAAATTGCATGCATGTTCGTAATCACTTAATAAGACAAATGAGATCTTATTTGTGCTGAAATTTATAGATGTTCATTGCACAAAGGTAAATGAAATATATGCGTTGTTTCCCTTAACTGGAAACGATTAGATTCACTTAAGCAGCTCAGCATTGGCAAAGAAAATTACCAAGACATTAATTAATTTTCATAAAAACACAAAGAAATTGTTTATCAAATAAATGTCTGAGCTGTATTTGAATTTACCTTCAACAGAAGAGAATGCGTAATGTTTTGGGGGATCAGTCAATAATGCTTCCCTCATGATTAATTGCATATGAGCAATCACCCGTCAGTTAAATTGTCAGCTGTAATCTTGCATATGATTGTCGATACCTCCACAGCTAAGCTCATTCACATGACCATTTTTATAGTCTTGTTCTACAGTTTTCTTATACAGCACCGAGTGGGCTGTACGGCTGTGTTATTTCCCATTCTATTTATGGAGAAAGGACGTTTCATCTCTTCTTATGGTTATATTGCAGTCTACAGTACTGCACAAGAATTTCACGCCTCTTTCGGTTAGTCCATTTTTTTCAAGGTCGATTTAAAATTTTATAAGATGCGATATTCTTTCCCACACCTGGCTTTGGGTAGTCGCAGTGGCAGTGTGGTTAGGCATCTGCTATTCGGTGAAAAATCGTGGAGGTCGCTGGTTCGAGTCTTGGATCTGCCATCGGGGGATGGGAAGATTCAAAGATTAGAACCTGCATTTTTGCAGTGACTCAAAGCCCTAGGTTTTGCCTGGGTGAGGAAGCCCGATGTCTAGCCTTTTCAAATAAGGGCAAATATATTTTTCGTAGGTCCCTTGTGTATATGTTCAAAAACCTTTGGCCGTTATAACTTGATGAAAAGTAGGCGAAGTGCTGCTGTCCGGGCAAAATTTCGAAATTGCAAATTTCTACGCAACCCACAAAAATTCTGACCAAAAAACACAGGCAGTCATCTAAATCGAGATAACCTCCACCAGGCGGTTGAAAGACGTTTATAGAACGTAATCATGTAAAGCCGGGATAATCTGAAAGGCTTGGGCGGGGGGGGGGGGGGGCAGCAGGCTTTGTCTGCTCTCTACCAGCTGATATTTAACACACAAAGTCATGGTTAAATTGAGGAACATTTTCTGTTTGTTATAGATTTAATTCGAGTGTGTGTGTGTGTCCCGGGTTTACGGGAAAAGCCAATCTAGCATTTTAGCGAAACCTAACTTTCTCCAAATGACCCTGACCCAGGGGTTGTGACCGACGAAGGCCACCTTGTCTCTCTTGTTTCCAGAATCGCCCCTGCAAGACTAGATCTAATTAAATTGTTCCAGACTACTGACAAGCGAAGAAAGATGGACTCTCCTCTAAGTAAAGTAAGTAAACTTTGATCACTGCGTGTTTAGTTGTTTCTGTCTAGCCTAATGCTTGAAGAGTGGGAACCCATGGAAAAGTTATTACAAGCTAGATATCTTGTCCGTTCCTCTATTTGTTGTTCACGTGGATAGAGTAAATCAATATTCGGAAATACGATGTTAACATGATCCAGGCTGTTTGGTTTTTTTTTGGTTTGTCAAAATGCCTAGATCTGTTTACTTGTATGTCTCTTCCGGATAAAAAACATTACTTTCTGATTGTTTGTGTCATAGATGCAAGAACCCATTATTCCCTGTCAATGTGAAACATGCAGCAGAGATGTGATCTTTAATTTAATAGATCTCGAGTCGTTTATTATCATATTACAGGTCTTGAGTCTAGAGGTTTAAATTCTGGGTTTTATCCTACTCTACAAAATGTCATAGTCAGCTCGGTAACAAATACGATGTTCGTATGCAAGACAGCCCAGATAAGATTATTTGATAGGACCTCTTTTGATGACGGCTATCACTGACAAGAAAATCATAGCTGACCTGGTCCAATCTCCTACTCCAAACCTAAACATGATAAAGTTGTACATATCAAAGGGATTTCTTATTAATTCAGATCTAAGTGTATATCTAGTTATTGTATTGCCTATTGAATTCCCAGTTTAGGGTTCTTTTAGGTAGAATTAAAAATATCAAAGCTGATTAGTAGTAAATAATATCTCCTTTGATCTAGATCCATATCCTGCTTATCCAGACATTGAAACTTTGGCCCTTTTTCTCTCAGTGCATGTGCTAGATTTGATTTTCTACTTTCTTTTTTTTGTAAGGTGAAGTAGAACTGAGGTCAATTTTTTTTTTTTCCTGATTATGCAAGTTAGATCTGGTAAAGACTTCAGTGATCCTACCAGTAACAGCAAAAGTGACCCCTTAGAAGAAAGTGATTGTTCTTTTATAAATGATATCTTTCTGTTGGTTTATTGTGAATAATTCAAGAGATAATTTTTTGGCAAGTTTGCATTTCTGTCCCACTCCCTAGATGAAGTCACAAACAACAAAATAAGATTTTAAAGATATTTGCGGCATGATGAAATCAACCATGAGCCAAAATGGGTCATTTCTAATTTATTTTGAAGACAAATTTAACTTTTAAAATAAACTTGTTTAGAAGTACCACTTCAAATAAGAATGAGAGTCTATCTTTTCAGGCCATAAGTAGGTTAGAATTTACAAAGTTTTTTTTTTAAAGTGCTCTCTTGTGAAATTTGGTGCCCTGGCACACACCTGATTTCATCATACTAGTTTTTAAAAACCTAAACTGTGACCTGCACAGAATGTAAACAACAGTTGAATGGATAAGGCTTGTGCAGTTGCTGTATACATATATTATGAATATGTTTTTTTTTCTTACTTCATCCATACAGTTTACATTGAAATCCTATTATGTGAAAATATATGCACCTCATTATGAAATGCTTTGGTCCAAGCAGTTATGTAAGGTTATGGATAAATCTGCTACATGGGATTGACTTGGTGACGAGGATAACAGACTTGACACTCACATAGAACTGACATATTTAGAAAACAAACCTGTCAGAAATAATGACTAGTTTGCAAATATTGCATGTGAAGAGATTGTAGGATTAGGAGAGGGATCAGAGGAAGCGGTTAATGAGGAGGCCAGATATGGTCCTCTGTTATATCATTCCAAAGTCTGGATGGAGCGATTATGCCGACCAACAAGAGAGGCATGGAGGGCAAGAGGTGACAGTGAGTGCTGCACTTGGCTAGTTTGTTTGCAATCCTATAGTTTTACTCTGAAAGTGTCATGAAGATTTATCTGTTAAAAAAAAAAAGTTGGTAGGACAAACACCAAGCATGAAAAATTGATGTCAAAGAACAAAGAAACAAGATGGCTACCATGCCTTTAAAAAATTCATGATATAGAGATTGCTGAGACCATTCAACACTTACCAATGTTAGATTAATGTAGGCCAGATGTTCAGAGTTTCAAAGGAGCAATGTTAGAAATTAATTTTATGGCATCACAATGGACGGAAACAAAAAGGCATTAAACTGAAATCATTATTGGTAATTCTGATATCATCATAAGAAGCAGAGGGAGAGAAGAGGCATAGATCTGAAAATAAATTTCTACTCTTACCAAAAATATTATGTGGAACTTAGGTTGATTATGTTCTTGTGCCTAGATCTGTGGTATGCTCTTGCTGATATACAATATTAATTAATTTTATTATTGTGTCTGTATTTCTAAACTGTCAAATCTTTTTTTTAATTGTTTTGGTAAGTGTCATTGTAAAAATATTTTATTCTTTGTTTCATGTCAATATACTTTTTGATAGTCATCATTATATATATAATTATATATATATGATAAATATATACAAACACATACACACACACACACACACGCACATATATGTATACACATATATATGTGTATGTGATTATATATAACCCCTTTCTCTGTTTCTTCATTTGAAATTTGTGCTCAGAGTAGTTGATGTTCCTTTAGTTCATGTTCCTTCTATCTCATTTCCTATCCCTTATTTGTGTGATCTGTGATTTATTAATGATGTCCACAGCTAGACTCCATCATTGGACATGTTTGTGCTACCTTCTTTGATTGCAAAATCCAAGGCCTGTCCACTTTGACGTTACAAACCCATCTTTTTTTTTCCAAGCCTGCCTTGCCTGTTTGGTTTTTTTTGTCACTGTCTGTTGTTCCTTTGGAAGATTGCTTTCCCTGAGCCTCAACCTCTTTGACAAGACGATACTATTTTAATTTCCTTGTCTTTGCATAGTCAGAAGATCTTTGTGTTGGCCAATAGCACTTCATAGTTTGTTGTGTTTTCTTTGTATGGAACTCTCAAGAATCGTTTGTAACCTTTCATTTATAATATTAGCCTTATTTTTTTATTTTTTTTAGTTCTGCTGAAAGTGTCAAATATCACAAATGTTTGTTATTGCTAAAATACATTGTCTTCTGTGACAGAATTCCTCAGATATTTATAATCAGAGGTCACCGCTGCTGATTTAGATTCATATACAATAATATATTGGCGGCATGTTTGTCTTTCATTTGTTTTAATGTTTTGAGTGATAAATAGTAAGTGTTAGTTGGTCTGATGCAAGTCACATTTTCTTTCTTTTTTTCTTTTGATCATGTTTGCTTGCCTTTCAGTTTTTGTCTGCCAGAAATCAGTTTGAAAATATATGCTTTTATTTCTACCAGCCTGATGTGTTTATAACTTACATAAAAAAAAAGTTTTTGATGCTATGGAACTTATCAGCAAAAGATGAGTTTATGTACCTGTCTGTTGCAGTTTTAACCCACTTGTATGTAAGTCATTTGACATCAGGAATAAATACACCAGGTAAATTGCCATAGACAAAGGAGGAGGCTTAATAATGTAGAAAGAATTTAGCTTGACACAGTGGTGGTTGCTTTTAGGTATAAACAATCCACATTGTCTTTTTGTTGTGCAATGTGAGCATAAAAGAGGCTGCCACTGGTACTACATGTAGTTATAATTTTCATATACTGCATGAAAAATCATCAGTGTTTTAAAAAAAAAAAAGCATTATCTGATTATAAAAAATTGCAAGCTTTGACAGTTGTACTTTTGGATTAACAGACTTAGGTTGAAAGCTGAAAGATAAAAGCCATAGTGTTTTTATCTAGGAATGATAATTTGATTGGGTTATCGGCTCACTATGTATTTTTAATGACAGGTGTAAGTTTTGAGTGGCAATTCCTTTCAGAGATAATTGAAGATAAAACCAGGACCGGGCTTTGTTGAGATAATGGAAGATGAAACTAGGGCAGAGCTCAGGACTGTCGAGTTTGAGTCATCCAAAGGCTATCTCTAGTTACAGACTCAAATGCCCAAGTCAAGCAAGGGCAAAAGTTAGTATATTATTAATTTTTGTCTGTGGGTATAGAGCATACAAATAGCAAACTTCAGATGGAAATGAAATAAAAGAGGAAGAAACACGTATGTCCACTTTTCACTGGTAGAAGAAAACTGCAATTTATTTTTTAATTAAACTTCTATGCATTTTGTTTGTTGAAATTACAGATTCAAATCCTTATTATTGAGTCATTTTGACAATAGCAGTGATTCTTGGGATAGTTGAGGCTCAGGACTAAGCTCACCGACCTCAACCTTGAAAATATTGAAACTGGATATCTGTTGTTCTCTCCCCCCCCCCCCCTCCCTCCCTCCCTCACCTCCTCCCCCCGCCGGAGAAACGAAGGGACTGGGAGAAGAGTGGAAACAGAAAGAAAGCAGACAAGTGTGGATTTTTCATATTTTTTTCTTATTTATTTTAAAAATAAATTCAGGTCACTGTGTGAGATATGACCTTTTTCGATCTTCTGTGCGTCTGTACAATGTAGCTTATCTACACGTATATCATTATAATGCATGCTTGGCTGTGTTTGTGCAGGAGCCAACGTGCAAGTTTGCATGCGTGAAGGTTGCATGGATCACTACATTATGTGCGAGATTACTTGTAAGTCTGCCTGTTAATGTTGTATCCACGTGCTGTGTCGTGTAGAGAAAAAAGATGGGGTTATCAAAAAGTTACATCAGGAAGGCGGGAGAATGACCGGGGGCATGAATAGGTGTAAAAATACAATATCGGCCATGAAGAAACTTAGCCTAGTAGACATAAGTGTCTCTGTCAGCTTTTTTTTTAATAGGGTCACGATATTGGCCATGTATATTTCTATCAGGTTTCCGAGGATTAGGGTAGGATAGAAACTACATTGTCAGATTGACAGGATCCTGTATGAAATATTGCTGTCTAGTTATTGTGTGATGAACCAAAGGAGGTGGGACAGGATACATTTATTTTGTCACTAAAGGGAGAGAAAAGGGTTTTTTTTTTTTTTTGGTGGTGGGGGGAGGGAGGCAATTAAGAAAAGCCGATCTTATCAGTGTCGTGCAAAAGGAATGGCCTCCCTTACCCCCCCCCCCCCCCAAACCTCCTGCCCCCTTTCCTGTTTTTCTCTTTCCCCTTCTTCTCTCTTTTTTTTATCTTTTCCTTCAGCTACCTGAATGCTCGTTATTGTCTTCCCCATTTTCAGTCTTTTTTATGTCCGTGCACAGTTTTCTTAGCTCTCCTGCGCAAATATCTGTATTGCTTCTGTTTCTGTCTTCCTCTAGATCTCTCTCTCTCTCTCTCCCTCTCTCTCTCTCTCTCTCTCACTCTCTCTCTCAAACATACAGAAGTTCCGCTTCTCACACTCTTCAATAATATCTGTTGTGGTATTTGTATGGGTCATGCCTCTCTGTCATATTGGACAAAAGCCTCACCTGCAATGCTGATCCGGTGAATGATGATCGTTGTAAATAATACATTGCATATATCACTTCCTGCATGAAGTAAAGGCGTCACTGAATCTTTTCTGGTTTATAGTCTTTGTAAATCCCCACCACTCTCTCTCTCTCTCTCTCTCTCTCTCTCTCTCTCTCGCTTTCTCTCTTTCCCACTTTAACTCTCAAGTCGCTTTTTATCTCTCCTTGTCTCTTTGTACCTCATTCGTTTCTACACTCGTATATTTTTTTTCGCCTTTTTGTCTCCCCCCAATGACCCTTCCCCCCTCCATCTCCACACACCCATGTTCTCTCTCGTTGAATGTGCTTGCGTATGTATTTTTTGATGCAATTAAAACTGATAAGACTGGTTTATCAATAGCAACTAGTCAGACATACAAACACGAGAGAGGTAGAAGGTAGAGTAGGGGCTTCATTTCTTCCCAGTGGCTCCTGTCTATTAACTTTTTTTAATTGCCAAGAACCCCAGGATTAGTTGTGACGTTGGTAGACACTCCAAGAATAATTCAGGTATATATCTAATTTAAAAAATCATCAAATTTTTTGGCTTTAATAAAGAACTGCAGGGATCTACTTCACTACACATGTATTATATTTCCACAGCAATGATCAGTTTGCAGCTTGTATACTGTACGTTTTCTGTTTCTCTCCTTCTTTCTGTCTCTCTCTCTCTCAGTCTTTTCTTTTACTTTTTTTTTTTTTTTTCAGCATAATCAGCACAAATGATATCATAACAAGGAAAAGTCAACTCGGTCGCAAAGCTATTTGGGGTCTGAAAGGGTGAAGGTGGTGACAACAGAAACGAGGAGCAAGGGCTAGGGTGGGGCTAAGGGTAGGGAGGAGGCAGTACGTGGTGTTTTGAAATATAATACAGGTGTCACGATCAGCTGGCAAATGTAACAGATTATTGTGGGGACGAAAGTGTTAACCAAAACACGTTTATATGCTGGTGAGAGGCTGTGTCGATCTGTCACCAATATAACCCGCCACCAAAACTTGGTGATGGTGGCAGCGCCTCCCTCTAGATCAGTGGACTCGGCATGTACAGGTTTTATCTTTTTCTTTGGTTTTGTTTTATGTATGTCTACTATTAACCCAAGCATTGGAGCTCAATGTTGATAGCAGTGTCATGCTATAGGGCTAGCGACTCAGTGCTTTCAGCCTGTACAAGTTCTCTGTTTTTTTTAGTTAAAAAAAATATTTAGCTTGTGTCTACAACAAATCAGTCATTAGAATTTTGTTTATCTCTCTGTCTGTATTAATTAATTAATTCATTTATTTGTATCTGCTATAAATCCAGCCATGAAACTTTGCGAACGTGTGGACAGGAATTCTAAGCTACGAATCAGTGAATTCAGCGTGTACACGTTCTCTCTTTTTTGTTTGTTTGTTGTTGTTGTTGTTTTTCTAATTTATTAGATTTTTCCCAATATCTCCTTAATTATATCTATTACAAACCCAGCCATCAATCTTTGTGAACGTGTGGAAAGGAGGGTTCCTATGACTAGCTATTTCGCACCCATAAAGTGTGTCCCACGTTTCACCTTTGCTTTGCTCTCGTGTATTTTAGAGGTCAGAAAAATAGAAACCATTTGTTGGTCACATATGGTGCATATTACTTCTCTGGGAAAAATGTGTGTTTCTTCAGTGTTTGTTTCATTTTGCATGGGATCAGGTTAGCTGTGGGAAAAACAAGAACATATTGGTTGCAGAAGCCTGTAACTGGTAAGATATGAATGAAGTGGAAATGTAGATGTACGTTACAGTGTACTTTTATAGGCTTGTGAAGCTGAAGAAAAAAAATACAGGCACGTATAAAGGGATGAGATAAAAACATAATAGTATGACCAGTATAAGGAGAGAGCGAGATGAAAAAAAAAAAGAATATAGGGCAAAGGGCAGACTCGAGAGAAGATGGAGGAAGGGGAGGGGGGGGGGGGCGGGGGAGCGAGCAAGATCTGAGAGAGAGAGAGAGAGAGAAGGTTAAAAAAAAAAGGAAGGTATAAATGGAGAATGGAAATGCATATGATATAAGAGTCGGATTTTAATTTTTATTTAGTTATCTATTTATTTAAATGATCATTCATGTTTTATTTATCATATGCGGCATGTCATATTCACAAGGCTGTCCTTATGTTGCCTGTTTCTTCATTGTTGTACAAAAAGAATTGAAACACAAATTAAAACATACGCTCACTGCATAGTTTCACCTAAACCAAAAACACAGAGAGTAATCGAAAACTTTAGTAGATGTATTATGTAAACTCGAATCTTATCCCATAGCGTCATTGCATTTGCAGCTCTCGGTTCAATAAATATATACATTGAGGAATAGCAGATTCTATCGAGAAAAAGATGAAAGATGAAGAGAAAAATTTACGAGCGAGAGATAGCATATTGGGTCGATGAATGGGGTGGGTTGGTCAATGATAAGAGGTTAAAGGGGTGGGGGATGGGGGTGGATAAGAGGCTCTGTACAAAGTTAAGGTAGACTGAAATATACTCATCCAGCTGGGAGGGTGAAAGGGGATTTGGGCAATCCAGTGACCCGAGTTGTGAGAAATTGTGTCATGAGCGGGCGAATAGATGGGTGAATACACTACAGGAAAGATTCTGACCGACGTCACAAAAATGTGCGATTGGCAGGAAAACAATAACATAGAGAAAAACAGTTATTTGTTTTCATTAATGTTATCAACTGGTATTGTCCAAAGGAAGTCAGGACATATTACAATAGACATCTATTGCATAATGTTTGAAAATATAATTATGTGGCCCTGTTTGCCTGTTTTCTCCAGTCAGTGAGTGACGGCACCAAATCGTAAAGAACCACCTAAAGGGAAATGACGCAAATTTTTCAATAAGTTCCACGTGGATGGACAGTGAGCAGAAAGTGGGCGATAAGCTTTATAGAACTGGGATTGGCCTTAACCGTAGCCATCTCGGCCGGGATAAAATATTATCAGTCATTTGCAGTCATGCTTGCAGTAGATCTGAAGATATTGGTGGTATTAATCCTCCACTGCCCATAGTGTACATGTACAGTGTTGGTCATACAATAGGAGTGGCTTCTAGAATTGAGTTACGAACGCATTGGGTGATCTGCATAAGAAAATGATTTCTTAGAACATACTGCTATAATCGCGCTCGAGTTCTGTTGGCGCTCAGTGCCTTTCAGTAGCCTGAGCTGGCTTATATGGAGACGCCAGTGTGGTGTATTGTGTCATTCGACCTTTTGCATTATCGTACTAGCTTATGGAACTTCAGTTCTGATTTTATGTCAGTGCTATCATTTCATTTTTAAACCCTTCAAGCTGCGGATCTCAGAGGGTTAAGATAATCATTATGAAAGAATAAGTTGGAGAGCGAGAGGAATGGGTTGGGAGGGGGGAGTGGGTAGAGCAGTGTATGACAGAATTCACAACCCACGACAGCATATTATAAGCGGCACAAAGGATACATTAAAAAAAAAAACGGATTAAAAAATTATTACAGATATTGCCCAAAAGCAAAGGTGCAAGAATGACTTTCTGCATGATTTAAATCGGACAGAATGCATCACAGTTCCGGCTCAACCAATCGTGAAATCGGCAGCGAATTCAATACATGGAGAGCTCCCTCCCCCCCCCCCCCCTCCTCCGGATCATTGCTTGAGCTATATAGCAAACATCACCACTTATTCTACAACCGCCATGATCAGTTTGCAAAGGCATCAGATTGCGCTGGGGACGAAAGTGTTAACCAAGACACGATGTGCTGGTTATAGGCTGTTTCCACCTAACACCAGCCAGCTATCAGACTTTGGTGATAATGCAGCTCGCTAGACAAGCGAATCGGTATCTCATTGATGAAGGAGAGAAAATAAACGTTGCCTTGCCAACATTAAGTCCAAGTTCATGTACATTTACTAGCCACAGGAAAGGAACTTTTTTTTTTTTTCAAATACAAGTCGTTCCTCCATTTCTCCTCTTGCTATGACCCTCTCTCATTCTCATTCTCAAATTTCCTTCTCTCTGTCTCTCCTTCCTTCTCCCCGTTCCTTCTTTCTCTCACATCACGCACACACTTGCAGGAAATCCCAAATAGTCGAAGGACTGAAATTTCTACGACACAGTTCGAACAGGCCGACACTACCCTATGACACTACCTAAGTGGCATGTCCTGATTGGTTCAGTGAGGGGAGATAGGAGACATATTGGTCAGCAAACATGACTGTGACAAGACAAACGGCCCTGGTACCAGTAAATTTGTTCGCCAAGAAGAACAGACCTGAAACAAACTTGTGCTTAACAAAGTAATGTATAATATACATGTATTATTTAGTGACAGCGTACGGTGGAATTTGGTATTTTCGTACGGTGTTCGTTTTGCAGACGAAAATTTCGAGGCAAAATAGACCCATGCATATCTTTTTTTTATGTGTTAGTATTAGCCCTAACGGAAAAAAAAAATGCGAGAAGACCAGTGTCTGTGTAGTGATGTTTATTCATGTTCAAGAAATAACAGTGTAGGCTTAACTGATAGCAAAAGATCAGCACCTTGATAATACTAAATGGTATGTTATTTGGAATGTAATTATAGTATAATAATGAAAAGTACAAATAACACATCCTTCATATTCGTATAATGATATTGAAAAGTATGATAAGCACATCCCTCATAAATCGTCCCCTTGGCATAAGTTAAGTAGGGTTGAGTAACATGGCAGTAGTTTGGGGCAGGTTTCTCCAGTTTATAGTCTAATGAGGGAACAACGTTATGATTAAAAGGTGTTTTGTAAAAATTTTGCTTTGTTGTCGATCGATATCGAGTCAAGACTGAACATGTACGTATGTTTTCTATGCCAAACGAATGATAAGATACTGTGGCGCTCGATCTTTTACTTCGGCCTTATGCTCTGGTTTGGAGATCACAGATTGCTTTATGTGACCGCGTTGCCGCGGTGCTTTGTAACATGTATTTTGCTGACGAAACATTTTGACCTTTGATAATGCTAAGCAAATGCATGTGATACACAGCATGATCTGGTCTAATCTAATGTGTGTTATTTCGTGGGGAAAAGTGACAAGCCATTTGGAGGGTGATATGTTTCTTTCTGTTAACGTTTGTGTATAGTGTTGTTGCCTTGCCTTGTGCAGTATCAGTTAGACACCCAGGCGATCTGTAGCTGATAGTGATGTGATTACTGTGATCTGGCAGTGGCACTTTTGTTGTAGTTGTAGTTGATAACGGTGGACGTGTATTTTTGTAACTAACTGGCATCAGTGGCCATCAGTAAATTAATTAACAGCAACTGAAAACTAGTATTGTTCACTACATTGCTATGGATTGAACTGCCACACGATGCAATATGATGTTCTTATTATATACTCACTTCGTCTGTCTTGGCTGTGGGCAATTATGGGGAATCATTACTACGCCGACAACCGTGGGGTATCGTGTAGTGGTTGTAATGTCCGTGATAGAGGTAGGAAGAAATCCCGTTCTTTTTCTCTGGGTGTATTGTAGCAGCTGCACCATCAGCAGTGGAGAGCAGTGCTTTGATCCGATGAGAAGGCCATGCTGATCGAATACAATACTGTGTTTAGAACATGACACTGTGAAACAAATGAGGCTTTTAAGAAGCGCATGTTATCATTGTCAGTGTAATTAGAACAGTGGTCATCTCCCGCATGACATTGAAGCTTACCAAGACTGAACTTTTAGTTCGTGCCACATCTCCTGTACGTCATACCTTAGTTTATTATAAAATGTTTACACCTGAATGTTATTGATACCTACGGTTATTTTGCGCAATGTATTTGTTATCTTACTTATGCACTGCTAAATAAAATACAACTAGCCACGTCACTTCACCGCCCAAACGTCGTTTGCTCCAGTAGTTAAGCTGGAAGACAGGCCCGTGATTATGAATCCTGAGAAATGCACGAATGTATGGGCGACTGAGTTCTATGTGCACAATAATAGCCCGACATGATGGCTTAGTTAGTCATGATAGCATTTATCATGTCTGTAAGACTATCGGCAACACACAAAATTTATCCGCTCCCAATTTCATGCTGGGGCACTGTGCCAGGTCATGATGATTGTGATGTGTCACCCATTCACTGATAGAACCGCGCGCTGCACCGCTGGATCGCTGGATCACATGGCCACGTTGGCATTGAAAGAAGCCACGGTGTAGATTAAACCCATTGTAAATAGACTTAAGACCTTAACAGATGAATCAATACACACGTGTATGTGAAGACTGGCGATATATTTTTTTTCTTGACTTTCCTTCATTGGTCAGAGCCATGATATCCTTAAACTGATATCTGCGCTGGATCCACATCGGCAAAATTAAAAACTGTAATTTAAGACCTAGATAATGCATACATAATTGATCTTGTTCGCCCTTCAGTCCTCTTTTATCCCTCCCCAGCGTTCATGCCACTATCATTTTCTGTCCCATGTGGACCGTCTTCTTAAATTGAAGGAATTTTATTTATATTTGAGCTATACACAGACATTTTGCGCAGAATTGTCTTAAATAATGTGTTTAATCTTGTTTATCTTTGATTTAGAGTCTTGCTTTTCCTGTATGCACAACAATTGTAAATCATCTAACGTAATCTGGCACCCCCAGATGACCTTGATGAATGACAGGTTAAAGTTTTAATATTGCAGAGCCTGTTAGACTACATTATTCAAGTGATAGCCAAGAAGTTGCGCTACTGATTCTTCTTGTCATATCTCTGCATCATGTTCACCACCTGCCGAGGCGATGTATAAGCGAGTCTCTTAAGTCAAGCATTTGGCCCAGTCATAGATATAATATGTCAATTCATTTTTAGGCTGTTTCGGCAACTAGTCTTTACCGGATATTTGACAGGTATATGGCTAGTTTTTTTCTCAGTGGACTTTTCCTAAACCTCCTAGAGCAGAAGCTTGACTACATGGAAGCTGAAATGGAATTATAGATAGTGGCGCAAAATATTCGGTCTTTTCACACGAAAAAATGTACAGGGAAAGTTGTTCAGGCATTATTATTGCCTTTTTAATTATATTTCGTTATATAATAATGACCCTTAATGTATTAATTTTTACAGAACAGTGTGTTCGTGAATATAAACAAAAAAAGGGATTCAGAACGAATCCCTGCCTCTATATAGACCTGATATACGTGCGTCATAGCATTAGCCGTCCACGGGTGGCTGAAAGGGGGAAGAGAACGGAACGGTCAGAGCATTGATTTTCTCTATTTTTTAAAGTTTAAAATCACAGCAGTCTTCAGTATGCAAATGCATACATCGTTATTTTAAAAATGTGTTTGTTCGTTTTTCCACAATCTTCCAGTTTTATAGCTAAAGCTGTTTCTAAATCTTCATGGATGTCAACATGTTCAGTGAAACCCTTGGATTCATCTCGATCCTTCAGAAGGAGTTGAATATCGCGGCCAGACTATGAGCCGGAGAAAAACTCCATTGTGTGCGTCAATATTGTAGATCCTACTGGTTGGATGCACCATTCTGACTCCTCTCTCCACATAAGGTTCTGTGAGATGGTAGTCCCGGGAAGAAAAGCAGATGTCATATTCATGTCTTTCCACTAATACAAAACTTACTGTTTATTATTTGCCAACATGCCGACAACGCGAAATCCGAAGTGACTCTTTCTGAAGTTAATTATAAACAACATTGTCTGTTTGTTTTTATCTTTTTTATCTCCACTTCATATATACTTATAGGAATTTGAGAGAGGTGTAAAAGAACAGGGAGAGAAGGGAGCAGAAAGAAGATGATTTACTTTGAAACGAGTGTTCACGAGACACGGAGGAGATGCTTCATTTGAAAGTTAAAGAGGGCAGTGTTTACGTGTTTTTACATCCGCCGATTTTCGATTTTGACTAGACATTTCTCTCCTTTCTTTCCTCTTTCCAAGCTTGTAAATTGTAAACTATTCACTGCAGCATCTTTCATTCCTCAGTCATGCGACACATGGATAACAGTGTCATGCGTATGGTATGCACGACGGCGGACTCTTAAAGAACAAGCACTGTATGTCTGTCATTTACAGTAGTGAAAACTTCTTGTATCTTTACAGTCATGCTGTCTACAAATCCATTGCGCATGCTTGCAAAGGGGATTTACCACAGAAACGAAACAAAAGTGGATAGGGACAGTGAACACTGAACTCAACATATTGTAAAACTAAACTTATAGAGCTTTTTTTACTTTCGCTTCCAACTGCCAGAACAGCGTGGATGTTACTCTACCAAATTTTACTTCTGGTTTTTGAAACTGACTCAACCTATCATGCATTCCGGTCGTCATCGCGCCTGACTTTTACCAGTCACTGTTTCTTGACTGCCGAGAATAAAATGCTAGCACGAAACACATAGTAGGTCCAGGGGGCACAGTGGCTCTGTGGTTTGGCGTCTGCTCATGGAGAAAACAGGCCGGGATCGACTCGCGGGTCTTGCATCGGGGGATG